>OX421492.1:58669653-58903786 GCA_949126835.1 Anisus vortex | reverse complement strand
TTCTCTCTCTCTCTCTCTTGCATTCTCTCTCTCTCTCTTGCATTCTCTCTCTCTCTCTCTTGCATTCTCTCTCTCTCTTGCATTCTCTCTCTCTCTCTCTTGCATTCTCTCTCTCTCTCTCTTGCATTCTCTCTCTCTCTCTTGCATTCTCTCTCTCTCTCTTGCATTCTCTCTCTCTCTCTTGCATTCTCTCTCTCTCTTGCATTCCTCTCTCTCTCTCTTGCATTCTCTCTCTCTCTCTCTTGCATTCTCTCTCTCTCTCTCTTGCATTCTCCTCTCTCTCTCTTGCATTCTTGCATTCTCTCTCTCTCTTGCATTCTCTCTCTCTCTCTTGCATTCTCTCTCTCTCTTGCATTCTCTCTCTCTCTCTTCCCCCTATCTCTCTCTTCCCCCTATCTCTCTTACTTATCCACACTCTCTTTCAACGCTTAAACTTTCTTCCATCTCTATTCTGTAACCCTCTTTCTTTTCTCTCTTCCCTTTTTTCACTAGCTCTCTGAATTTGTTTTCGCTCCCTCCATTTCTTACTCTCTCTTCCCTTCGCTCTCCTTTTCTCTCACCTTTCTTGCATTCTCCTTCTCTTCCACCATCTCTCTCTCTGTTTTTATTTCTCAATATCTTATTCATAATATCTTTCTCTTTCCATCCTCTCTCTTTTTCTCATTTTCTCTAGTCTATATCTCTCTCTTTAACAACACTAACTTTCTTTTTCTTCCTCTTCTGCCCTGATGTCTTAATACCCCCCCCCCCCCCCCCTCCCCTAAACACACGTTCCCATTTCGTGCCCCACTCCTTTCTTACCCTCGTCCAAACGTACCCCTTCCTGACTCCCCATCCCCCAACATCGATCTCTTGTTCCCCAACACGTCCCCATCAGCTCCCTTTTTCTTTTTTATTTCAGGAAAAAATGTTTCCCCCCCCGGGTTAACGTGAATGCCCCCCCCCCTCCTCACACAAATCATCTTTCTTCTTTAACCTTCATTTAATCTCGTCCATCGGTTTATATTTAGCTGCAGTCTGATATGACAGATACACATAAATAAAAACTCGATATACACTCACATACAGGGTCGTTGTGGACACCAAAACCCCATAGTACTCATAACTGCACGCTTCATTATTACGAACCTCTTGTGGAATTGAATTTAAATTCTAGTAAACAAGCAACCATTGACGCGACAGTAGCAGAGTTCAACTAGAGGTCAGGGGCAGATAATCTACTTGAACATACCTAACAACATATATATATACTTATGCATAAAGAACACTGACTTCTCACATACTCACATAGCATTATACACACGTGATACCCCCCCCCACATAACACACCTCCACAACACATCATAGCCACGTGCGATGCCTATACACATGACACACCTATACGCCTGACGCAGCTACACGCAACACACATATAGCGGTATGAACAGTAAAACAAATAAAATGAACGTAACTGCAAACAATAAGAGGAAAAAATAATGATTGTAACTACCCTAACAACATGTTATTCAGTGACCAATGCACTGCTTACAACTGCTAAAAAAATCAATACTAATTAAAAAGACAATAACTTTTTCCTGCCATTGTTTGATCTTGAATGCTCTTTAATGCGCATTGATCTCTATAGTTTACTCACCTGTTTTATAGTCTGTGCCTAGCAGAGCGGTAGTGCATAATAAAGATTTTTTTGTATAGATTCTAGAGCTTTTCAGTCTTTGCATCTATTTTATGGCTGCCATGGGTTTACTGAAGTGCATTGTATTTTACCAGACACATTTAGACAGTACCGAAGACAGTGTCTTGTACTTTTCTAAGAAATTATCAGATAGCAATATTCAAAATCGCTCCGTATTTTGTTCTGTATAAAATTTAGTTTCTGCAGCCGCTTGCTATTTACTTTCCATTGTCCGACATCATCTATAATATCACAGCAGTGACAAATTAGATTTGTTTTATGTATTGCTTCTTTTGGCCTTTTGTAATGATGAAGAAGAGTTACGACGTTAGTATGGCTACGACATACAAGGAGATTATATGGCCAGCACAATGCCTAGTGCACCGCTGCACGGCTTAAAATTGGTCAAATTACATTTTATTCACTATGTTATGGCGTCAGGGCAGATGGTTTGGGCAATTGATTCCCGCCCTGGTTGATATCAGATTCATTGCAGTGTGAAACATAATCAAAATTTGTTCAATATGACTAATTCCAGAAAATATATAATCCTTTGTTACCATAGGGTCTTTATAAGCTTTTATAACATACCTTTCAAATTTGTGTACATTTCTATAGACTAAATAAAAAGCTTTGCCCTAAAACTGTAATAATGTGATGTTTTAATTTAAGACATCTTCCAAATAGTATAATATATAAACCGCCAATGTTGACGTGTCAATTGTTCTTTACTCTGGCGTCTCGACAAGCCTACTAACGCTTTTGTTAACATTTTAGCCAATTTATTGTTCCAAACATTTCCGAAAATTTTTTTTTCACGTTTTCAAATTGCATTCAGGTTTTAAAAGTCGTATCTAGTACATGTATCTATTTATTGCATAACTATTTCAACTCTGACTACGGTATCATACATTTGTCAAATAGATGTCTCCAAAGATTCGATCTAAATGATCACTATTTTGCTTCGGATGACCTCTCATCATTTAATTTTCTCTGTAATTTTTCTGTATGTAGTATCTTCATCCTTTTACTTGTTAACCTCTGTTATTATGTATTTCTCGAAATGACAATACAACCGTAAACGTTGAGAAATGAATCGCTTTATAATAATCCACGACTTAGTGTCTTGATTACTTCTTGACGTACAAATGTTATTTACGTTTTTACGTTATTTACGTTATTAAGGTTCATACAATATAAGCTACAATATTACACGAGGAGAAAATATTTTCTCTAAAGTTGTTCTTTAAATAGAACATAGAATATTCCGCTGTGAAATTGACTTAAGAAGTTACGTTTTATTTTTCTGTGTATTTATAACAAAATGCCTCTTTAAATAGCTAATGCTTAAAACTCCAGCAATTACCGCTTATACAAAATGTATTTTATTTTCCTTCTTCTTCCGATATCCATCTCTAGCGACACCAATTATAGACCCCCCCCCCCTCCCCTTCCATCTTTCCCGAATTCGGGACCCTGCCACAGGCCATAAAAATATGTATTTTCAAACACCAGGGACATCATGCCATCATATCCCTAAATTTCCCGTTCCCGGGCAATAGCCTCATTTAATGATCTCTTCCTTTGATAAATACTAGTTTCTCCTCTCGTTTCCGCCTTTTCTTTTCTAGATTCGCTTTGACCTCTCCCCCCCTCCCCCTTCCACATCTCCACCAACATTTTTTAACGTCTTGATGTTTTTTTTTCTTCTACATTATTTTTTTTTCAACCCCTTAGAGAGAGAGAGAGAGAGACATTTTTCAACTGTACGTTACATCGGCTTTCTTGGATCCAATGTAGGCTTGTCTTGATTGTACAGCATTTTATCTTATTGATTTCTCAACTGCATGTGTGTGTGCTTCTAGATCTAGGTGAAGAAGAAATTTTGAATACATTATGAAAATACATTATGAAAATACATTATACATTATGAAAATACATTATGAAAATACATTATACATTATGAAAATACATTATGAAAATACATTATACATTATGAAAATACATAATGAAAATACATTATACATTATGAAAATACATTATACATTATGAAAATACATTATACATTATGAAAATACATTATACATTATGAAAATACATTATGAAATGCTTGATTGCGTCCACACCCTTAGCTTAGTTTATATACCATTTATAGCGTAGCATTTAAAGATATAATTCGTTAAGAATTTCAAGCCTTGTAAGAGTTCGTATTGTCTAATTTGTTAGTACGGTAATATGCCACGTTTTATTGAAGTGTATACACTCTATTATTGATTCCATAAGATCACCTAATTGAGGAAATCGATATCTTAAAAATGGCTGCATAACTTGGGGGTGGAGGGGGTGGTTCTTTAAATTTAATGTTTGAATGGAAGTTGCATCTAAGTAGTACTGCTTGTTCATTTCAAGGTACCATACGTTATGGGGCTGGCTGGTAGAAGATTTATTGACAGAAAAATATACTAAAAAATAAAGTTTCATTTATTGGCTAAATTAATACCGTATGGCAGGTCATGATGACGCCATTTTGGCTTGTAGGCAGTGTCAAATAGTTATTCTCATGTCTCGGGCAACCTTTTTTGTTTTGGTACCTGCTCCCCTTGGTAATGAAGCCAAATAGATATTTGTGTAGGCTCTTACCCCATTTAAACATAATCCCAAATTATTGATTTTGTGATTAGCATACCCCGTCTGTGAGCGTTTTAAAATCAGATGATTAAATTACTGTCTATTTTCTAAACTAAACTTTTATATTACAGACGTTCCTTCTAATAAGAAGATCTTTATTTTCAACGCTTATCTCTGATTCCAGTTTTCTAGTCATGAATTATCATTTTTTTTAAGAGCGTTAAATTTTTTTTCTTTTTCTGAGCGTTTCTATATGTAGTAATTTTACCGAACTTAGGGATATGTATTTATCATTCTTTTAGATGCTTGCGGTTTAAAATGGTGTATAATAAAGGAAAACCTATAAAAAAAAACATGCTAAGAAAACAACTAAGAGAATTAAAAAAAAGAGTCGTGTAAAATATTCTAAATGACGTCATTGGGTGAGCACTCTCTTGATTAATGTTGCATTCATTGATTTTCAAACTTGCCATTGTTGACAAACGTCTTCAGCACCAAACTACTACATCAAACGATACATGATTATAACTGACTGCAACAAGAATCAAATACCTCCCCCCCCCCTCATCCTCATCAAATCTAGTCACCGCCTAAGCGCCATCCCAAATCAAGTATTGGCTCCCACAAGATGGCAGGCAAATCGGAAGAGAAATTTATCTATAAACTGCGAAATATGAATTGAAAACGTTTTTTTCTACAATACTCGTTAACACCTGTCCAATTATGGTCTGGTTTGATTACCTTGTCAAAAAACTAAAAATCCTCTCACAGTTTCTACAACTATTCCAACTCGAATGATACTCGATTCGGTAAAGAATTTCTCGTGTCTGGCTAGTCGGGCTTAATTAAAGAATTCTTGGCCGGAATCGAGCCGACGATAAACAACTGACACATTTCCTTGATTATCCCATATTTCCTGTCAGGTAGTACTTGAGAAATGACAATAACTTCATTGTGAATCTCTGTCAACGTTTGGAAGAAAAACTATTTCAGTGTCTTTAGGGTGAAACGAAAACGGAAAGAATCAATTATATAACTGATCAGTTGACAGGAGAGTCATCGGGTAACGTAGAGTGAATCAGTTCACGTGCAGCGGCGTATGAGTTCTTTCTGTTGATCCCGACACTCAGGAAGAGTTCTTTATCTGCTATAGTTCTCGTGAACAAACAATAAGTTGGACTTAACAATAGAAAGAATACTTAATTAAGATACAGAAAAATAGATATAAATCCATCAGTCTTTTTACTGTTGCCTTTATTTGTTGTAATTGTCTAATGCAAACATGTTGGATCGTTTATGATCGCTACAGGTCTAGTTTTCAATGGCGAAATAGATGATGTTTTAAAAAAAAAATATTTACCTTACTCAATAGCTGTTTTTCTCAAATTATCATCTAACGCAGGGGTTCCCAACCTTTTTTTTTACTTTAGAGCACATTCTAAAATATCGGTAGGGTGGCGGGCACCACCTAGTTTAAATCGACAAACTCCTTCCATAACTTGTCATTTTCCCATAATTTATTTTCTTATTTTCTTATAGTCATAATGTATTAATAAATAGTAAACAAAAATGTTTCAAAATAATAAAATTATTTGGCATTTTTTTCAAATTGCATACACACAGAGAAATGTATTTACAAAACGTAAAGAAAGTAAACAAAACACACAAATACAAAGAAAACATTTAATTAAAAAATATAATAAAGTCACTGTGATCTTTGGCATTGCATTTCATTGGCCAGAGCTTCATAATTAGGAGCGTATGACGATAATCCTGTTAGCAGACAATCATAAAGATGCTCATCGGTGAGTCGAGATCGATATCTTGATTTTATTAAGTTCATGCTTGAAAACAATGATTCGCATAAATATGTCGAACCGAAAAATGATTCAATTTTATATGCCGCTTTTTTCAACAATGGGAACTTTTCTCTATCCACTGTATTCCAAAAGTCCTCTGACATTAAGGATTTTAGCAAAATATCATTCTTAAGGTCCAAAATTTCTAACTCTAGTTCTTCTGTCTTACCTTGAACAAAATCTGCAATACATGCGGCTATTTCCATAACATTTATTTGGCAAGTAAAAGGATTGATACAGAAGGAAACTATTGGCTCAATATGTTTAAACTGCAAAAATCTCTCTTCAGACTGTTTTTTTAACTCTTGAAAGTCTTAATAAATAATGTCCCATTTAATTCATTGTCACCTAGCATTTTCTTCATATGTGGGAAATGCACGAGAGAATTGATCTGCAGATGTGATATCAACAAATCCAATTTAGCTTTAAATGACTTTACAGAGCTTATCATTTCAGCTGTGCTTTTGTCTTTACCCTGCAACTCAAAATTTAAAGAATTAAATTTTTCCATGATGTCTGTGAGAAATTCCAAATCAATCAGCCAGCCAGAGTCAGCTAGTTCATCATAATTTTCCTTTCTATCGTTTATAAATGTTTTTATTTCTTCAATTAAACTCACAAATCTTGTAAGAACCTTTCCTTTACTGAGCCAACGTACTTCAGTATGCAGAATAAGATCATGTTCTTTATCTTCAGTATCTTCTAACAGGGCCTTGAAAAGTCGGTGTTGCAAAGGAGCTGCTCGAATAGAATTGATTATTTTTGTAACTATTTTCATGACGTGTTCAAATGGCAAAATTTTACAACACAGAGCTTCCAGGTGGATAATACAATGGTAGGACATGAAGTGAGCCGATGATCGCAGAAGCAATCAGAGTTATGTGCCTTGTGATTTGGCGCCTTCGGCGTTTATCGGATCAGTTCGTGGCGTTCGTTCCATTCGTTCACTTCGGGTTTTCTGCGTGTACAAGGTGTGATGTGCAAATGGCACTAGCCGTTCAAGGCTAGCGTAAATAGTGCAGTCTGGCTCGCCGCTAGACAAGTTGGGACAAGTATCAAACATATTTAATAAACCTAGGCAGTCAAAAAAAAATTAAAACTCTAACAAATGAATAAAAATAAATCATATTTTAAAATAATGTTTATGAAAAAAATTCTGTCTCTGTCGAATAGTGAGAGGCGGGCACATACGAATCGTTCCGCGGGCGCCATGGCGCCCGCGGGCACAGGGTTGGGAACCTCTGATCTAACGTAATGTTGTTCTTAGAAAACCTTTTTATCCATAATAGCTATGCATTTTACTTTCTTTATATTAACTTGCATTGTCTGTCTGGTTGGTTGTTACTCCCTTTATATTAACTTGCATTGTCTGTCTGGTTGATTGTACAACTTTGCATAGATTTTTCGACCACTTCCCGTCGTCCAATCGAGCTGAAACTTGGGCAGAGGACTTGTGGCGACTAACAATACATTCTTTCAAATTTTCAGTTAAAAAACTTAATTATACTAAAATTATGATTTTTTTTTAAATTTAACAAACACTTCATAGATAAATGGTATATGGTTTAGTTTCACGTTGAAAATGCCGGTCCAACTTTTTATGTTTTTTTGCGGGCCAAAGCTAGAAAAAAAAAATGTTGCGCAAAATTTTAGTGTGGAAATTCATAAGGTATGATATCACTTATATTTATTTTAATCTATCAAAATATAAATTAAATATAAACTTAATTTACAAATAAATGGAGTATAGTAGTATGGGTTAGTTTATTTTAGTCTAACACAACTGATGAAAAACTGACACAAAGTTTTGCTACTTTAATATCTACACTTTTGACATAAATTCTACAGTATCGCCTTCTTCACTTTGACCATAGCCTTGTCCTCCCTTTAGAGAAAAAGAAATGTCGTACCACATCAATAATTCTCTTAAGAAAACTCAGCTGAGGAAAAATATAAGAAAAGTTGGGGGAAGGAAGGGGGGGCTGAAAAAAAAAATTGGGGGGGGGGGTCTTTCCACAACAGTTGAGGATTTGATGTCGTCTGCCATTGAAATAGATCAATATTTATCCTCGCCAATGCCACTCCTCCCCCCCCCTCCGTCCCCCCTCTGCTCGTCTCTTCGCTTGGAATGGCATAACATTGCTGTCCACCTACAGAGATAATTTTATTAACGTACCCCTTCAGCCACTTTCACAAAGGAGGATCTAGCGAGTGAGTACTCAACGCTGGGGTTGCCGTCAATTTGATCGGATGCATCAGGTTTTACTGGGTGGGCGAAAGAAGAAGTTGCTGGCTTGCGACATTAATGCGTCAAATAAAAGGTCTGACTTTTGTTTTAGCGTGGGGCAACTTAAAACTTCAATTTTATTGTATTTTGGTGTGGCATCTTCAGTTTCTATACACGATTTCAACAGCATTAATTAAACTAATAATGCAATTCGTATGTGTGTTGCACGAGGCTAAAAGCTTCAACATTTTTGAAGAGATATAACTTGACGACCTTGAAGTTGATTCAATCTGGTGTCTATAGAAATAGAAATGTCAGACTTAAGTGAGCCACTATCTCCTCAAACTACCCGGCCCTATACTTGACTAACATAGTTTGGTCGTTTTTCTCTACAATGACATTTTGTGCTTCATCATCTCTATTACCTCGTCTTGGGACATGCATTGTGTATTCTAGAAACACAAGTTGTCCATGCATCCCTGTCCTGGGCAAGTCTCTCCAGCTGTCTCCAGTTTTGTTCCATCATGCTGGTGTTCTGCTTCGAGTTCTCCTCCCAGGACCGTTTTCGGTTCGTCTCTTTTTCTCTTGCATTGTGTGTTTCAGGTGAGGGATTGTCTTATGATGCTTGCTGTTGGTTTTCTAAGGGTGTGACCTATTCATCTCAATTTTCTTTGGCGGATTACCTCTTCGACTTGACTTGTTCCTGTAGCGTGCATTGTTAGACCTCTTCCTTAATGATGACCTTGCGCGATGGTACCGTAAATACTCTTGGAAGGCATGAATCGTGCAGGTTGTCTTGATCCTCTATAGCAGGGATCTCAAACTCGAATAAAGGCATGTGCCATTTTATCACTTAAAAGATGTCCTAAAGGCCGAACCCCCCAACAATCAGACCAAAATAAACAAAAAACACTTCATACATCTTAACTCATTTTACTACTACTTATCACTAATAATATGTTAATTTACAATTTATACATAAAGTATTAGACCAAAGTGAACTATCATTGTTATTATTATCAAGTATGTTACGTATAAAAAATTAACAATAAACTTTGATTACCTGAATTGCACAAATATTACATTTTTTTAAGCTTACTGGCAGGATACAAACATCCACTTGGTGTGCCGCATGTGGTCCGCGGCCGTATGTTTGAGACCCCTGCTCTATACCCTTTACCGCAGCCTCTTACAGCAAAACCGGTTTCATTTTGGTAAAACCTTTGGTTTTCATTGAAAAGGCACAGTCGCAGTCGATACGACGTTGTGTGCCCTCTGGGATGCTTATTACATTCAAAAGAGTTTTATAATGTGTTTTATTATTGTAACAAATATAAGAGGCTTATATACTAGCATTATATTATGTAATTGTTTAAAAAAATAAACTCCTTAACTTAAATTAACTTTATTAGTGCAGAAAATGTTTATTTACAACATAAATTAATTGTATACATCTAATTATACGTTGAAAAAAGAGCATAATGCTGAATTTTATAAATAAACAAGCCGTTATGTGCCCGGTCCTCCGAACCGGCTAAAAGTTATGTTTACATACACTCTAACTACTCAGGCAGTTATAATGAGATTGCCCGCATGACCTACGACACGAATTTAAACGTGAGGTAATTTTTTATTTGCCCGCTACAACATGAATTACCCGTTAAAATCATTACTCATCACCCATTATAACAATTATAAAATGCCCCGCTATAAATTACGACGCAAATTAAAACATGAATATATTTTGTTCTATTCATTGATTAAGAACATTAGACAGTACTTTTTTTTTTTTTAATGATTGTTTGATATATTTTTTTTACGACAAACATTAAGTCGCAGACCTATGTTGTGTTGTTTTTGTTTATTTGCTATTTATTTATTTATTGTTGCTTTGGAAGCAAACTTAGAATTAAATTTTCTATTCAACATGTAAAACAATAACAAATGAAACCCTTATGAAATAATGTTTATAAAACGTATACGACACGAATTAAAACTTTAAAAATTTAGTTCCGGCAATTTAAACATTGCCCGGTAATTTAAACATTGCCCGGTATTATAAACATTGCCCGGTATTATAAACATTGCCCGGTAATTTAAACATTGCCCGGTAATTTAAACATTGCCCGGTAATTTAAACATTGCCCGGTATTATAAACATTGCCCGGTATTATAAACATTGCCCGGTAATTTAAACATTGCCCGGTAATTTAAACATTGCCCGGTATTATAAACATTGCCCGGTATTATAAACATTGCCCGGTAATTTAAACATTGCCCGGTAATTTAAACAATGGCCGTTACCTAGGCGATAAGCCTAAAGGTGCCCAGTTCTCGGAACTGGATAAAATAACCCATGGAGTTATAAACAATAGTCTTAAGCGGGGATAAAGTATTTTCCGGTAACTTATACCATTTAAATATTGCATTCCACAAATAACGACGCAAATTAAAACAAAATTTTTTTCCCTTCTTAAACGCATAAATACGCAAAATTTGATGACGCCATATAATTATAAGCTTAAATATAGAGTGTAACCAGGACCACTGCGTTTAAATAAGCTTAGTAAGGCGTCGGTATTACTTCCCGAAACAGAAAAAAAAAAAGCTAAATCTATTTGCTTTGTCCTATGTTTGTAAAGTTTTAAATTATTAATTAGCTTTAAGTCAATGTATTCACAGTGTAAAGTATTAAAGTAGTGATAAATTAAGAAAATCAACTACAGTATTGGTAGTGTAAAGAATTTATGTTGTTTACGGCACGTAGACAATTTAAACATGAAGAAACATTGTTCCCCTCATTGAGTTGAGATAATAAAATCCATGCACATAGTTTGATGACGTCAATTTAAACATGAATGAAAAATGTCCCTTCATTGCTATAAAATCCATGCGCAAAGATTGATGACGTCATAAAAATAATCTCAGCGCATCCTTTTTTTTCTAACTTTGTGACGAAAAACTATAAAAAGTTGTACTGGCAAAGACAATGTGAATCAAAAGTTGTGTTTTTTTCGCGTTTTTTGACCAAACTGACCACTGCGGTCATTTTAATTTTTTTAAAACCTTGACAGTGTTCACCGCCGTAACGCAAAGAATATTTGTAGCAAATTTCACGTTTTTATGTCCAGTATTTAAAAAGATTATGCGGTATGTACATACCCAGCCAGCCAGCCAGCCAGCCAGCCAGCCACATACATACATACATATTCCTTTTGAGATTTATATATATACAAGCCGTTATGTGCCCGGTCCTCCGAACCGGCTAAAAATTATGTTTACATACACTCTAACTACTCAGGCAGTTATAATGAGATTGCCCGCATGACCTACGACACGAATTTAAACGTGAGGTAATTTTTTATTTGCCCGCTACAACATGAATTACCCGTTAAAATCATTACTCATCACCCATTATAACAATTACAAAATTGCCCGCTATAAATTACGACGCAAATTAAAACATGAATATATTTTGTTCTATTCATTGATTAAGAACATTCGACAGTACTTTTATTTTTTTTTAATGATTGTTTGATATATTTTTTTTACGACAAACATTAAGTCGCAGACCTATGTTGTGTTGTTTTTGTTTATTTGCTATTTATTTATTTATTGTTGCTTTGGAAGCAAACTTAGAATTAAATTTTCTATTCAACATGTAAAACGATAACAAATGAAACCCATATGAAATAATGTTTATAAAACGTATACGACACGAATTAAAACTTTAAAAAGTTAGTTTCGGCAATTTGAACATTGCCCGGCAAATTAAACATTGCCCGGTAATATAAACATTGTCCGGTAATTTAAACATTGCCCGGTAATTTAAACATTGCCCGGTAATTTAAACATTGCCCGGTATTATAAACAATGCCCGGTAATTTAAACATTGCCCGGTAATTAAACATTGCCCGGTAATTTAAACATTGCCCGGTAATTTAAACATTGCCCGGTAATTTTAACATTGCCCGGTATTATAAACATTGCCCGGTAATTTAAACATTGCCCGGTAATTTAAACAATGGCCGTTACCAAGGCGATAAGCCTAAAGGTGCCCAGTTCTCGGAACTGTATAAAATAACCCATGGAGTTATAAGCAATAGTCTTTTCCGGTAACTTAAACCATTTAAATATTGCATTCTACAAATTACGACGCAAATTAAAACAAAATTTGGTTCCCTTCTTAAACGCATAAATACGCAAAATTTGATGACGCCATATAATTATAAGCTTAAATATAGAGTGTAACCAGGACCACTGCGTTTAAATAAGCTTAGTAATGCGTCGGTATTACTTCCCGAAACAGAAAAAAAATGCTAAATCTATTTGCTTTGTCCTATGTTTGTAAAGTTTTAAATTATTAATTAGCTTTAAGTCATGTAAAGTATTAAAGTAGTGATAGATTAAGAAAATCAACTACAGTATTGGTAGTGTAAAGAATTTATGTTGTTTACGGCACGTAGGTAATTTAAACATGAACAAAATTTGTTCCCATCATTGAGATAAAAATCCATGCACATAGTTTGATGACGTCAATTTAAACATGAATGAAAAATGTCCCTTCATCGCTAAAAAATCCATGCGCAAAGATTGATGACGTCATAAAAATAATCTCAGCGCATCCTTTTTTTTCTAACTTTGTGACGAAAAACTATAAAAAGTTGTACTGGCAAAGACAATGTGAATCAAAAGTTGTGTTTTGTTCGCGTTTTTTGACCAAACTGACCACTGCGGTCATTTTAATTTTTGTTAAACCTTGACAGTGTTCACCGCCGTAACGCAAAGAATATTTGTAGCAAATTTCACGTTTTTATGTCCAGTATTTAAAAAGATTATGCGGTATGTACATACCCACATACATACATACATATTCCTTTTGAGATTTATATATATACAAGCCGTTATGTGCCCGGTCCTCCGAACCGGCTAAAAATTATGTTTACATACACTCTAACTACTCAGGCAGTTATAATGAGATTGCCCGCATGACCTACGACACGAATTTAAACGTGAGGTAATTTTTTATTTGCCCGCTACAACATGAATTACCCGTTAAAATCATTACTCATCACCCATTATAACAATTACAAAATTGCCCGCTATAAATTACGACGCAAATTAAAACATGAATATATTTTGTTCTATTCATTGATTAAGAACATTCGACAGTACTTTTATTTTTTTTTAATGATTGTTTGATATATTTTTTTTACGACAAACATTAAGTCGCAGACCTATGTTGTGTTGTTTTTGTTTATTTGCTATTTATTTATTTATTGTTGCTTTGGAAGCAAACTTAGAATTAAATTTTCTATTCAACATGTAAAACGATAACAAATGAAACCCATATGAAATAATGTTTATAAAACGTATACGACACGAATTAAAACTTTAAAAAGTTAGTTTCGGCAATTTGAACATTGCCCGGCAAATTAAACATTGCCCGGTAATATAAACATTGTCCGGTAATTTAAACATTGCCCGGTAATTTAAACATTGCCCGGTAATTTAAACATTGCCCGGTATTATAAACAATGCCCGGTAATTTAAACATTGCCCGGTAATTAAACATTGCCCGGTAATTTAAACATTGCCCGGTAATTTAAACATTGCCCGGTAATTTTAACATTGCCCGGTATTATAAACATTGCCCGGTAATTTAAACATTGCCCGGTAATTTAAACAATGGCCGTTACCAAGGCGATAAGCCTAAAGGTGCCCAGTTCTCGGAACTGTATAAAATAACCCATGGAGTTATAAGCAATAGTCTTTTCCGGTAACTTAAACCATTTAAATATTGCATTCTACAAATTACGACGCAAATTAAAACAAAATTTGGTTCCCTTCTTAAACGCATAAATACGCAAAATTTGATGACGCCATATAATTATAAGCTTAAATATAGAGTGTAACCAGGACCACTGCGTTTAAATAAGCTTAGTAATGCGTCGGTATTACTTCCCGAAACAGAAAAAAAATGCTAAATCTATTTGCTTTGTCCTATGTTTGTAAAGTTTTAAATTATTAATTAGCTTTAAGTCATGT
Source organism: Anisus vortex (assembly GCA_949126835.1). NCBI lineage: Eukaryota > Metazoa > Mollusca > Gastropoda > Planorbidae > Anisus > Anisus vortex. The sequence continues at coordinate 58,889,352 of OX421492.1, read as the reverse complement.
AAAGTATTAAAGTAGTGATAGATTAAGAAAATCAACTACAGTATTGGTAGTGTAAAGAATTTATGTTGTTTACGGCACGTAGGTAATTTAAACATGAACAAAATTTGTTCCCATCATTGAGATAAAAATCCATGCACATAGTTTGATGACGTCAATTTAAACATGAATGAAAAATGTCCCTTCATCGCTAAAAAATCCATGCGCAAAGATTGATGACGTCATAAAAATAATCTCAGCGCATCCTTTTTTTTCTAACTTTGTGACGAAAAACTATAAAAAGTTGTACTGGCAAAGACAATGTGAATCAAAAGTTGTGTTTTGTTCGCGTTTTTTGACCAAACTGACCACTGCGGTCATTTTAATTTTTGTTAAACCTTGACAGTGTTCACCGCCGTAACGCAAAGAATATTTGTAGCAAATTTCACGTTTTTATGTCCAGTATTTAAAAAGATTATGCGGTATGTACATACCCACATACATACATACATATTCCTTTTGAGATTTATATATATACTAGCCGATTATGTGCCCGGTCCTCCGAACCGGCTAAAAGTTATGTTTACATACACTCTAACTACTCTCAGGCAGTTATAATGAGATTGCCCGCATGACCTACGACACGAATTTAAACGTGAGGTAATTTTTTATTTGCCCGCTACAACATAAATTACCCGTTAAAATCATTACTCATCACCCATTATAACAATTACAAAATTGCCCGCTATAAATTACGACGCAAATTAAAACATGAATATATTTTGTTCTATTCATTGATTAAGAACATTCGACAGTACTTTTTTTTTTTTTAATGATTGTTTGATATATTTTTTTTACGACAAACATTAAGTCGCAGACCTATGTTGTGTTGTTTTTGTTTATTTGCTATTTATTTATTTATTGTTGCTTTGGAAGCAAACTTAGAATTAAATGTTCTATTCAACATGTAAAACAATAACAAATGAAACCCTTATGAAATAATGTTTATAAAACGTATACGACACGAATTAAAACTTTAAAAATTTAGTTCCGGCAATTTGAACATTGCCCGGCAAATTAAACATTGTCCGGTAATTTAAACATTGCCCGGTAATTTAAACATTGCCCGGTATTATAAACATTGCCCGGTATTATAAACATTGCCCGGTAATTTAAACATTGCCCGGTATTATAAACATTGCCCGGTATTATAAACATTGCCCGGTAATTTAAACATTGCCCGGTAATTTTAACATTGCCCGGTAATTTAAACATTGCCCGGTATTATAAACATTGCCCGGTATTATAAACATTGCCCGGTAATTTAAACATTGCCCGGTAATTTAAACATTGCCCGGTATTATAAACATTGCCCGGTATTATAAACATTGCCCGGTAATTTAAACATTGCCCGGTAATTTAAACAATGGCCGTTACCTAGGCGATAAGCCTAAAGGTGCCCAGTTCTCGGAACTGGATAAAATAACCCATGGAGTTATAAGCAATAGTCTTAAGCGGGGATAAAGTATTTTCCGGTAACTTATACCATTTAAATATTGCATTCCACAAATAACGACGCAAATTAAAACAAAATTTTGTTCCCTTCTTAAACGCATAAATACGCAAAATTTGATGACGCCATATAATTATAAGCTTAAATATAGAGTGTAACCAGGACCACTGCGTTTAAATAAGCTTAGTAAGGCGTCGGTATTACTTCCCGAAACAGAAAAAAAAATGCTAAATCTATTTGCTTTGTCCTATGTTTGTAAAGTTTTAAATTATTAATTAGCTTTAAGTCATGTATTCACAGTGTAAAGTATTAAAGTAGTGATAGATTAAGAAAATCAACTACAGTATTGGTAGTGTAAAGAATTTATGTTGTTTACGGCACGTAGACAATTTAAACATGAAGAAAATTTGTTCCCGTCATTGAGTTGAGATAATAAAATCCATGCACATAGTTTGATGACGTCAATTTAAACATGAATGAAAAATGTCCCTTCATTGCTATAAAATCCATGCGCAAAGATTGATGACGTCATAAAAATAATCTCAGCGCATCCTTTTTTTTTCTAACTTTGTGACGAAAAACTATAAAAAGTTGTACTGGCAAAGACAATGTGAATCAAAAGTTGTGTTTTTTTTCACGTTTTTTGACCAAACTGACCACTGCGGTCATTTTAATTTTTTTTAAACCTTGACAGTGTTCACCGCCGTAACGCAAAGAATATTTGTAGCAAATTTCACGTTTTTATGTCCAGTATTTAAAAAGATTATGCGGTATGTACATAGCCACATACATACATACATACATATTCCTTTTGAGATTTATATATATATATGATATGATAATAATTTATACGTAACACTAGTTACATTAAAAGCATCGCTAGCATCAAATTTGGAGAATTTAATTCAAGGGAGATAATTAAAACGTTTTCGTTGCGTTAACATTTCTAATATGTTTCTTTTTTGTTTCCTTTAAAAAAAATGACTTGCAATTTATAACTTTAAAATGATCAAACAATAAAACATACTTGAAAATTATATAAATATTATGTGAAGAAAGAATGTATATGTACATTTTTAAACATTACATTAACTACCCAGTTTGTATGATCACTACTTATCTACTCCGCATTACTGCATTACCACTAACACTATCGACAATCTTCCACTAAAATATATTAACTGATATCTCAGTTATGCTGAGATGAAACAATAATACATTTAGAGCTATTACTCAAATTATATCTTGACTCTTGACAGCTAAATTTAAATGTTGCTACATTAACCATTAATGTGTAAGTTGGCTAATGACGTTCTGTATTTGTTATGAATGGATATTTAAGAAATGATAATAACAAACAGGTTATTTTTTAAAAATTAAATATAAAACACTTCATTGATTTTCTCTATAACTAGTATAACGCTCCCTTTTCTTTTGTTCTTGGTTCTTGCTACGGCACTTAATAAATTGTCTTTTAAAAATGATATAGTTTAGAAGTTTGACTTTCACGCTGTTGGCACGCTGAACGATTCTGAAATCCTAGTTTGGAACACTATAAGCAAATGGTTGCCGACCCCTAGTCTACAGAACAGTTTGTGCTGTTATCAATATAACTCAAGAAATATCAGAACTTGAAGTCTAGAACTCGATGTGAGCTGACTCGATTGGGACACTTTGCGCTAAAGAGTTCTATTTCACGGTTTGTCTTCTCCTGTACACATTGCACACTCACGATCCACTGCTGCATAACGCTTTGTTTTAAACCTTTGTCGCCATTGGCGATAATGGTATGTCGTAAATGTTATTATCGGCTGCGCATCATCATATGAATGTCCATTTGTGTAACTTTCTTTTGCAACACCTAAACAACATTATTTATTTCATATACACACATATTCTATTATAGTCTACCTACTGCTGTAAAAAAAAGTACCAACACTGAACTCAATGTTACATATTTATAGTCTACCTACTGCTGTAAAAAAAAGTACCAACACTGAACTCAATGTTACATATTTATAGTCTACCTACTGCTGTAAAAAAAAGTACCAACACTGAACTCAATGTTACATATTTATAGTCTACCTACTGCTGTAAAAAAAAGTACCAACACTGAACTCAATGTTACATATTTATAGTCTACCTACTGCTGTAAAAAAAAGTACCAACACTGAACTCAATGTTACATATTTATAGTCTACCTACTGCTGTAAAAAAAAGTACCAACACTGAACTCAATGTTACATATTTATAGTCTACCTACTGCTGTAAAAAAAAGTACCAACACTGAACTCAATGTTACATATTTATAGTCTACCTACTTGCTGTAAAAAAAAAGTACCAACACTGAACTCAATGTTACATATTTATAATTTCGTCTTCCGTTCAAATAACTATTTTTGTGTGTGCAAATATTGACTTTAACTTTGGCGAAGTCACTATTCGAACTTCTAAATTGACACATAGCTACTATAAAAAACCTATTATGATTACTTTAATTCAGCCTGGCGGGTGTATATGTAAATTCAAGTTTAAATTATGACCATCCAATCAATATATCGTGTTTGGAAGACGTGGTAAAATAGTTCCTAATGAAACTTTTTATGCAAAGAGTGTTTTGCGTGTGTGTCTATATACATATAAAGAAAATCAGGCACTAAGGAAATGTACAAATGCCTTTTCCTGCGTAGAGAAACGTTCTTCGGTTCTTATGATATTTTGTTCATAACAAACTACACCGACTGTTTCATTCGAATTTGTGTGTGTTACAAAACAATGGTATTCATTCGCTATGATTGTTAGTGTGTGTAGTGGATGTGTGTGCAGTGGGATGTATGTGTAAACGTTTGTTCGCATAAGTGTGTGTGTGTGAGCACGTGTACAGTTTTGTTTCCATAATGGCTCGATAGGTAACCTTTTGTGTCTGCTCCAATAAATTTCCGCCAGTCTGGGGCGGGACACAAACATGTCCATACTCCCACCCTCGTTCCAAACTCCAAACCTACATCCATATTATGGCATTCTCTATTTCCTCGTATCTTCAAGAAGATGGGTATGATGAACCTTGGTGACGAAACGGGGGCGAGTGTGTGGGGTGGGGTGGTAGGGATGTGGGAGTTCGAAATGAGGATACGGTACGAGGCAGACAATATGGCGAGGTCGACAGAACTAATTCCACCCGAACAGCCATTGACACGGCAATGTGAAAGCGTCGTCCCCTCCCCTCTCCTCATCCCTCCCCTCCCCCCACCACCCGTGCGCACGTGTGTCCAAGATAGCGTCTTTTGAAGAAGAAAAAAGGAAAGAAAAAAAAATACTCGCGACCGCTTCTACACCGAGTTCCACGAGATGCTAGTAGCATTTGACCCTCTCTCTCTCTCTCTCTCTCTTCCAATATTTTTTTATGTCTCTCTCTCCCTTTCTCGACTGGACGTTCATTTAACGGACTGTTAATCTTCTGGTTGGAACTTAGGGTTATTTAGACTGCCTGGTAAGTTTTCTTTTACAATAAATCTTTTTTTGATCAAATTAGAAACACTAACTTGTCTCGAGGGACTTGGCGAGGGCGGTGGCAACGGGATTGAGAGAAAGTACCGATTGTATTTTGTCTTTTTGTGTATGTTTGGGGTTGTTTTGTACTCTATACTGACTGTACAGATTGCATCCCATCAATAAAATTGTGTACTACTTGTTTTTTCTTTGTATAATGGTCTTATATAAATGTAAAAGTACACGTCGCTATTAACTTTTAAGTCTGGTAAAAAATGTTTGCGTGTAAATGATAGGATAATGCTAAAGCTAGTTTTATGTAAACTAAATGCTAGCTTTATGTAAACTAAATGCTAGCTTTATGTAAACTAAATGGTAGTTTTATGTAAACTAGCAGTATAATGTAACTATTTCGTACATTTGAAGCTTTTTTGTCAGAGCATTATAAATATTTTGCAGTAAGACCTATTTCATAGTGTTATAAATCATTTATCGTGAGTTAATGTTTTATCGCTGTATTCAGAAAATGTGTGCTTTTATGTCATAGTTCAAAGCATTTGTAGTTAGTCACAGTATTAATGTGAGTGCACCATCTGCAATTATAGATCACAGTATTAAGCATTTGCTTTAGAGACAGTATTAAGCGTTTGTAGTAATGTAGTTCTTGATCCAAACCAAATTGACCCAAAGGGCTGGTGAAGCCCAGTTTATGTGGCCACGGCATACGAGGGGATTGTGTGGCCTGTACAATGACGTTTTTCCCCAACTCAAGTCAGGTACCTACCAGAGCTGGGTAGACCCAGGGACACCCCCATACCCAGGAACAAACCATAGCCTTAGAAAGGATTCGAACCCGGGACCTTCGGTACGCCAGTCGAATGTGCTGCCGCTCGGTTACTGTGCCCCTATTAAGCGTTTATAGTTTCATCATTATATCACGACAATACGAGTAGAAAACCAAATAAAAAAACGGGTATGGTCTAACATACGAAATATATTGAGTGGTCAGTCTAACATAAACTCTATTTTGTGCAGTGGAAGAACTGGTCAAATAATAAATTGCTTTCATATGCTGTATATTTATTGGGTACAAAAGAAACTAACAGAACTGTGTTTTTAGCATTATAGATTTTATTCAAAGTGTCTAATATTTTAAAATGGATGAATGACTATCGCTTTTTAATGCTCTGTTATTTTTCGTGTATCTATTTCTTACATATGAAGCCGGCTGGTCCAGCGGTTAGTTCACTGGACTGTCAACCAAAAACCAACTGACACGTCGCGGGTTCTATCCCTGCCACCGACGGATCCCTGTCGCCCTGCAGGTGTTTTGGGCCCAGTGGACGTAATAATCTTCTATCTAAAAGGAACGTCTGTAAACTTATAAGAAAGAACTATAATTCTGAGTTTACACGAAGAAATGTTGCAGATGCAGTGCATTCTATTTTACACTCAGCGTCATTATGTAAACGCCCATTTTTGGTTTTGTTTTAAGCCACTGAGCCAACATTTAGCACTGGTTTAGTTTTTGTATTATTATAAGAAGAATTAACTGCGCTAAAACTCGTTAGAAGCTAAATGAGCTAAGCTCGGTTAAAAGTTTCACGTGCTAAAGCTCGGTAGAAGCTAAATGAGCTAAGCTCCGTTTGGAGTTACACATGCTAAAACTCGGTAGACGCTAAATGAGCTAAGCTCCGATAGAAGTTGCTCGTGCTAAAACTCGGTAGACGCTAAATGAGCTAAGCTCCGATAGAAGTTGGTCGTGCTAAAACTCGGTAGAAGCTAAATGAGCTAAGCTCCGATAGAAGTTGGTCGTGCTAAAACTCGGTAGAAGCTAAATGAGCTAAGCTCCGAAAGAAGTTGCTCGTGCTAAAACTCGGTAGACGCTAAATGAGCTAAGCTCCGATAGAAGTTGGTCGTGCTAAAACTCGGTAGACGCTAAATGAGCTAAGCTCCGATAGAAGTTGGTCGTGCTAAAACTCGGTAGAAGCTAAATGAGCTAAGCTCCGATAGAAGTTGCTCGTGCTAAAACTCGGTAGACGCTAAATGAGCTAAGCTCCGATAGAAGTTGCTCGTGCTAAAACTCGGTAGACGCTAAATGAGCTAAGCTTCGATAGAAGTTGCTCGTGCTAAAACTCGGTAGACGCTAAATGAGCTAAGCTCCGATAGAAGTTGCTCGTGCTAAAACTCGGTAGAAGGTAAATGATCTAAAGCATCGTTAGAAGTTCCATATGCTAAGAATCGTAAGAAATATTATTTGCTTATATTAAACTCGCATGAATTTAAATCTTATCTCATACATTACAGACAGTCCTTCGATAATACTAATATGAAGTCAAATATGTTAAGAGTTAAGACCCTTATTAAATGTACCGCGAGAAATTCGTTGACTTGCCGTGTTGATGCTTTCCATACTATAAAAAAGTTCATATGGGTATAAGCTTTGTATGCACTTATATTATACGCGCCATCTGCGTCGCCATGTTACAGTTGCAGTTTAAACTGAACGTACTTCGAGTCCTACATTTCTACTAATTATGCCCTATGTCTTACAGGCATGTTTTAAAACTAACATGATTAAAGAAATAGGGTGAGAAAAGAAGAAAATATAAATTCTGATTAAATATTGAAAAATGAAAAGAAAAGAAAATAGCATATATTATATATGCAAAATATCAATCAACGGTATAACATCATGTCTTAGACAGTAGTCTAGTATTTCTTTGACAGCAAATAATGTTACTTGGTTTCAACTTCGGTCAATTTATTTAAAAAATAATGATCTACAAGAACATGGTAGTCACTGTAATTAAACTTCGTTAAGTCTATTTCTTTTTGAAAATATATCATTTAAGTGCATCATTATATCTAGACTAAATAAATAAATAAAAAAAACAATACTAAATCATCACAAATACTTCATTAAAAAGACCCACCAAACATAATTTATCAAGGAGTCCAAATGTTTGGATCTATGTGGAAAAAAACATAGGCGTGCCAGTTGCTTTCTTGTTTGTAAAGTAATCTTCCCAAGAAGAATTGCTTGCAATTCTATATTCTACTCTGATCATCACATTGGGTTTTTTTTAAACCTGTGTTTTCTGCATTCTAGTGTTGCCAATAAAAATAAAGTTAAAATTAATAGTATTAAAAAAGCCATAACTTTGCATTGAACGCGTAATACCTTGATGTAGCAATACTCCGGTCTGAATACCGTTTCTTTGTGTCAACCTAAGTACACTTACTTCTCTCTCATACAAGAAAACATCTATTGACTTTTTCTTATACCAAACTCCATCAACTCCACACTTTTTCGACAGCCTTTTTTTTTTAAACACCAAAAAAAACAACAAAAAAACTTATAACAAATAAAAACTTTAACCTTAACCCTTACAGTCCCGGGCGCGTATATAGCGGAACTGAAGGCAGCATAGATAGAAGTAGGTCGGTACGGGAAGGGTTAACATCCTATTCCACTTGTTTAGTTTAATGATGTACGGGCTGGACGCGTCAACTCATTAGCAGCTTGCCGTAGACCATAGAATGTTTATCACTTTTTTAAGCCAGACTTCGTTTGTCTGTAGTGTCAACAGAGTAATCCATTCAAAGATGTTTTAGTCCCTCCCGTTCTCCAATACCATGTTTGGTGGAAGTGCGGTTGTTGGGGGGGGGGCGTACCATCAACCCAGCAACTGTATTCCCCACTGGGTGGCTACCTTGTTGACGTAATGCTGGGCCTTACTATTGCTGTTTCACCATGATGGCCCTCGGACATAATTACTCCACAGAGCTTGTTACTTTTTGTTGTGATTTGTTTCTCCTTCTAATTAAATATTCTTCTTTTTTTTTACCAGACGGGACCATTTTGTCCTGGGCCATACGGGATCATTTCACCATTGAAATCATTGTAATGACAAAACAACAAAATAAACAAATAATATTATTAAAAAAACAACAACAATAGCTTTTATATTCTGGTATAAATCCATTAACGAATACAAAGACGAAAATAAGATGTGCCTTCCAAATTTCGAGATCTGATGCTGGATTTTAATTTGGAGATCTGATGCGGGGTTTTAACTAAATTGTTGGTTTTATCTAGTTCAGGCAGCCCACTCAGAACTCGAATGCCACCGGGAATAAAGAGAAATGACAAAACGCTGTCCTTGCAAATGAAAAGCAAGATGTTCTTTTAACTCTTTAAAGACCAAGTGGAGAGGTTTTTCTCAAAGGAACGAGATTTGGAATAGCCTCATACGGCAGTGACGTATCACAAGGGAAATAAATAAATAAAAATAGACGCTATAAATCTATATTTAACCATTTTGTTTAAAATAAGAACCGGGAAAAGATTCAAAACATGTGGCAATAGATTCAAAACACGTGACAATATTCATTTTTCCTAGTCGGAATCCTTTATGTTACGTCACTTTCCTATATTGCCGGAAATAAAAACATCTCAAATGGCTACGAGATTTGGAGTAATCTTCCGAAAAACACACACATTTAAGTGCAAATATTGAACTAATTACTTAAAATGTATCTTTGATATTTTGTATAAATGTTTTTTTTTAACATTCAGATACTGAATACACTATTTACTATCAAAATCAAATGTTAACTCAATTTTGATAAAAAGCTCTTCACTTGGTCTTTAAGTCTATTGTTGAGATAATTGTCTTGTATTTCTACGGTACAATTTAATGGTTCTTGTCCTTATGCCTCATGGAGCTACCACACTACGATTGAACGCTACAGTTGTATATAGAGACAATTTTACTTACTTCATACGTTATATTCATTAAAGGTATAGCACTACATGTGTAAGCCACTAAATGCAAACTACACTAAATAAAAAAATATTTTTTGTCAACCTCCTTTTCCTAAATCAATCCTTCTGCCTGCTTAATTTTCATTGGTCAGTCCCACGCCGCGTCTCATCACGGGAAGTAATTTGAACGGGATACAGTATCGATGTTTCTCTTGTCTACCTCCCCCCCCCCTTGCAACCTCTCCCCCCGCCCCCTCACCACCTCACCTTTACCCAGGTCTGGTTTTATGTTATTCTTAGAACAACATTTTATTACATTCGTATTTACAAAAGAAAGGCCAACAGAATTGTTTCTGTATTGTGAAATTGTGAAGCTGCTTTATTCCTTTTCTTTTTTTGCTCCAGTTTGGGTCTATTGTTGGTACTGTTTGGGTCTATTGTTGGTACTGTTTGGGTCTATTGTTAGTACTGTTTGGGTCTATTGTTGGTACTGTTTGGGTCTATTGTTGGTACTGTTTGGGTCTATTGTTGGTACTGTTTGGGTCTATTGTTGGTACTGTTTGGGTATATTGTTGGTACTGTTTGGGTCTATTGTTGGTACTGTTTGGGTCTATTGTTGGTACACGGAGATTTCGATTACACATTTATTTGTGACCCCGCAGTTTCGTTTTCGTGACCCGGTACCGGGTTAAGACCAGGCGTTTGGGCACTTCTGTATCACATTGTAAATCAAATTTCCATTGATAATGAAAAGCTGCCCACGTTGCCCACCCTGCTAAGCTACAAGTCTAAGAAACAGATCTTACGAAAAGGATCTTTAATAAATTATTTTTTTTTGGTATTGTTATGACTCGTTAAATCAGGGTTCAAATATATTTTGTATTGTAGTGAAGCCGTCAAATCTGCTTGCGGACTTCAGGGCTAGGGGTTTTTCTTGATATCCCTGTCCTCCTATGATGCGATTACCATTAGTCTACTATACTGACTTACAACAACACTTCTCATTCAACAGTGGTATTAGTCTACTATACTGACTTACAACAACACTTCTCATTCAACAGTGGTATTAGTCTACTATACTGACTTACAACAACACCTCTCATTCAACATTGGTATTAGTCTACTATACTGACTTACAACAACACTTCTCATTCAACAGTGGTATTAGTCTACTATACTGACTTACAACAACACCTCTCATTCGACAGTGGTATTAGTCTACTATACTGACTTACAACAACACCTCTCATTCAACATTGGTATTAGTCTACTATACTGACTTACAACAACACTTCTCATTCAACAGTGGTATTAGTCTACTATACTGACTTACAACAACACCTCTCATTCAACATTGGTATTAGTCTACTATACTGACTTACAACAACACTTCTCATTCAACAGTGGTATTAGTCTACTATACTGACTTACAACAACACCTCTCATTCAACAGTGGTATTAATTCAATAACTACAGTTGTTGAATTAAATAATTTTGTTTAAATTGCATACTCAAGACATTTACAAGAAAATCAATTTACAAAACAACTATGTAAGACTGGAATCCATAAAAATACATTGGCATACAAATGGACACTAAGTTATAAACTCGAACTGCTAACGTTAAAACCGAACTAACTCAATTAAAAACGGGACCCTACGATGTAAGCGAAAAAAAAAATCAAGAATCATGCTTTCTCATGGGGTGTACAGAAAGTCATTCTACGACCACGAGATGGACGAAGTATTTAGTTATATCCAAAATAACATCTGGAAGGTCATACCTCTCCCATCTGCTCGGTCTCTAATACTCACAATGCACTCTAATATGCACAATGAAGGGTCGATGTAATGCACTATCATTTATATATAACCCAAGTTCCTAGCAGTATGTTAATGTTACAAATTTACAAAATTGTTTTGCCTCAACCACTTTTTTTTGTCATTAAGACCACTTTGTATAGTTCAATACTTTCTGTAAGCCTTTCTTTCTGTGAAAAAGAGAAAAAAAAAGCAACTATGAAATTGTACGGTTAGCACAATGCACTACTTACAGACAGGAAGTTTCTTTTAAACGTAAGAACAAAGCCTTGAGTCTATGATTCATTTCGTTCCATGCGACTAAAACCATTGTCTATTCCAGGAGCTGGAAATCTATGGCTCGTGTGGCACGCAGAGCCATTTTCAATAGCACACGGATGACAACCCCCTCCACACACACACACAGACAAGAGACGATTTTAAAAAAGTCTTTTTTTTTGTTGTTTTTTTACAAGAAATTGAGTATTAGAGCAGAATAGAATTGAGACTCTTGCCATGCTGAATGAATAGAAATCCCACTTTGGCCGGACTATTATCAAAAGATTGCAGACTCCTGGTCTATTCAACAGTGTCTCTATTATATGCTGAGGCTTGATTTCCGGTTTCCCAATGTGATATTTAGCTGTTTGAGTGAAATTATTTTAATTCTGTAACCCATAGATCCCTAGATAGTTTAAATTCCTTCACGATTTGAAGAGATTTCGGAAATATGTATGAGATAAATGCGCTGAAGCATTTTGGTTGTTTGACTTTTTTTTCCTTCCTCTATCGATCTATCTATCTATCTATCTATCTATCTATCTATCTATCTATCTATCTATCTATCTATCTATCTATCTATCTATCTATCTATCTATCTATCTATCTATCTATCTATCTACCTATTTATCTATCTATCTACCTATTTATCAATTTATCTATCTATCTATCTATCTAGGCCTCTATGTCTATCTTTCCACCCAACCAACCGTCAGTTTGTCCGCCCGTCTATATGTTTGTTCCATTGTTTATCTTTGTCTTTGTACATGTCCTTTGACAATCAACAAATTACTCAAGTTCTTGAGTTGATAAAATGTCTCGGTCCTGTCGTTATGCTGACTTAGCTCTCAAGTGAAGTCACTCAGTGTTTAAAGCCCTCCTCCCCCCCCCCCCCCCCACTGAAGCATAGGGCTTAGAATCTACCACTTTCCCCCACACGGCCCCTCACCAAGTGCCCTAAATTGGTCAGCAGTACTGGACAGTATGATATTGAAGTTCGAACGGTAAAACAATGGAATGCTTTAAACACCTCTTTATCCTATTTAAGCTGAATCGTCGTTTTCGACAGTTCTAAAGATCCGTTCTAATGGATTTACTATTCTGATAACCCGTCTTTAGAAAATATACAAAGTTGCAGCATAAATTTTTTTTAAATAATGTCTGGCTGTATGGCTTATACAAAAAACTATGTCTGTCTGGCCTACTTTTAGAAAGTCCTGACTGTCTGGCTTATAAAAATCAGTAACCGGTACGTGACTTTTTTGCTCTGCCATTTTTGGCACTAGACGTTTTAGTGCCGGATATTTTGGTGTCTGGTGAGTGGTGGCGTGTATATTTAGTTCTTTTTTGTATGTGTATGTTTTGAATTGAATGCATTTCTTAGAGAATAAAACTGAGAAAAATACTAGGGCTGTTTTTAAAATGAGGAATGTTCCATTTGAATTATTGGCTTCAGAGGAAAACGCATTATTAAATATGTCTACCTGTCACAGAAGTTATTTTTTTTCATGGAACCCTAAACGGTTAAAAATAATAATGTGATTATTATTTACTGAGTAAATTTTTGAATTGAGAAAATTATTTTAAAAATTCTCTCCGTTGTTATCACGAAAATCTAGCTAATTATACCTTTATCTTTTTTTCTTTCTGCCTTACTAACTACTTACCTATCTACATACCTACCTATCTAGTCTATAGTCTATAGAGATCCATCCGCCCGGCTGCCTATTTATCCATCCATCTATCCAACTGTCTGCCTGACAACTGTTATCCATCCATCCATTTATCTATCTATCTTTCTGCAAGACTGTTTATCTGTATATCTATCGATCAATCGATATGCAGGTTTAATAAAGGTTGGAAATTGTTGTGAAAGTTTGTGACACTGTTTTTTTTTTTTCAAAGTTTGTGAACATTTGTAAAAATTGAAACCGGTTTGAAAAGTTTGTGAACATTTGTAAAAATTGAAGCTGGTTTAAAAAGTTTGTGAACATTTGTAAAAATTGAAACCGGTTTGAAAAGTTTGAGAACATTTGTAAAAATTGAAACCAGTTTGAAAAGTTTGTGAACATTTGTAAAAATTGAAGCTGGTTTGAAAAGTTTGTGAACATTTGTAAAAATTGAAACTGGTTTGAAAAGTTTGTGAACATTTGTAAAAATTGAAACTGGTTTGAAAAGTTTGTGAACATTTGTAAAAATTGAAACCGGTTTGAAAAGTTTGTGAACATTTGTAAAAATTGAAACTGGTTTGAAAAGGTTGTGAACATTTGTAAAAATTGAAACTGGTTTGAAAAGTTTGTGAACATTTGTAAAAATTGAAACCGGTTTGAAAAGTTTGTGAACATTTGTAAAAATTGAAACCGGTTTGAAAAGTTTGTGAACATTTGTAAAAATTGAAGTCGGTTTGAAAAGTTTGTGAACATTTGTAAAAATTGAACCGGTTTGAAAAGTTTGTGAATTTGTAAAGTGAAAACTAAAGCTTGAAAAAATATTTTTATATTAAGAAATGAAAACAATTTTGTTTTCTCAGATATTATTCTAGGAGTTTCTGAGAAATTTCCACAAATAAAAGTTGTTTTTTTTTAACTACCTACGTATGCTACCAGTTTAGATTAGACATGACATTTCACATATACTCGCATATTTTATATTGATTTGCGAATTATTTCGTAAAGTTTAGGAAAAGTAAGAATGCTGATCTATCTATACATCTATTTATCATTTATCTACCTTTATAAATTTTCCTCTCGCTATCTTCCCAATTTTTCAAGCACTATTTATTGTCTTCTCTCCTTCTCCTTTCACTCAATATACATACGCATATACATTTCACATACATTTATACATTTCACATACATTTATACATTTAACATACATTTATACATTTCACATACATTTATAAGACTTTTATAAAATATAACATAGGCGTCTATAATATTGCAGTGCACAATTCTGTTTTTTATATTCAAACCTTTATATTTTCTTTGTTGGTTTGTTTGCTTTTAAATAAGATTTCCCATAGAACTACATTTTTTTTACATGTGTTGATATCATTTATTATTCAATTAAAAACCTTCTATTTAATTCATTATGTCCAAAAACAATGAATCATTCCGCTAGAGTTGGTTTTATTTCTTCAAGCGCAAGAATCTGGTTTTTACCTCTCCGCCCCACTCTACCTCTTTCCCTCTCTCCCTCCCTCCCTCTCTCTCTCTCTCTCTGTTTTTATTGAGCTTAAATTTTCTTTGTTTTGTTATCGTTTAGTTATTGTTGTTGTTTGTCCACATTGATTCTGTCAGTTTTCTCCCTTCAATAAATTTAAGGAGAGAAGTTGTGAAGGAGTTTGTGAAAAAAATCCGAAGTGTCTGGCGGACACTATAGACCGTTAGTAGTGGCTTGTCTGGCGGACACTATAGACCGTTAGTAGTGGCTTGTCTGGCGGACACTATAGACCATTAGTAGTGGCTTGTCTGGCGGACACTATTGACCGTTAGTAGTGGCTTTTCTGGCGGACACTATAGACCGTTAGTAGTGGCTTTTCTGGCGGACACTATAGACCGTTAGTAGTGGATTGTAGGCGGACACTATAGACCGTTAGAAGTGGATTGTCTGGCGGACATTGGGTACAGGTCAGAGTGTTATAGACAGTGGGCTTAGATTCTATTCAGTTAGCCAGACAGGGCGGGAAGATTCCAGTGTTAGTCGTTTGGCAAACATGCCTGTTCTCATTATTACATGAAGATCTCCCTGTAAAATATTACATAAAGATCTCTGTATTAGGCATTACATGAAGATCTCTGTGTTAGACAAGTCATAAAGATATACACGTAAGACATTACATAAAGATATCTGCTGTTTGCATTAGATATGAAATCTAGATCTTTAAATAGGACATCGCGTGAATTTATGTTTTAGTTCTGGTATAAAGATCTTTATGATGTCGCGTAAAGATCTATTCTACTTATTGCTTAAACACCCAAGTGTAAGACACATAGAGACAAATCTGCAGACCTTATACAAAAACTTGATTGGGATAATACAGAAAAACAATAACTCATGTGTGTAGTTGGGTTTTTCTCTCTAACTCTAGTCTGCAGGGGAAGGAACTTGTGAAGATGATTAAATGGCTGGTATTGATTGTTTTATCTGATGGAATTAGACAAGAAAAGAGAAAAACCTGTGGCTGTTTTGTGATGTGAAGAGCTCAAGCAAATGATTTTTTACAGCTGTGTGATCTTTTCACGGTTCATTTTTGTGTGATATATTTTCCTTAATTTTCCTGTTCCTAGAGATTATCCTTCAGTGTTGCTGTGGCATAACGGCACGATTTTTTTTCTAGCTCATTCTTACCTCCCCTTTCGAATGTTACTTTAAATACATAAAAAAAAATATTGTCCGTTTGCCTTTTGCGAGCTTTATAATATTGGCTTGCGATTTATTTGTTCTATATTATAATATTGTAGTATGATTCGGTTTATGCGAATTGAACTTTTAAAACGTACGATGCAATGCATATGCGGCATAGCCAATTAATACGTCCTGTAAAAATTGTATATGCCCATTCTGTATAATATAGTATATATAGAATATAGTAGCTAACTACATACAACTATTTATAGTTTGAAATCAATGTGAGGCGAATATCAGTCACACAGAATGTAGCACTCACCATCTAAATTCTAGATGGATCCGCTTTTACCACATAATCTACAGAACGTGAAATATCGTTCTAAAACTGTCCAGACGTACATTTAGACTATGGCGTACATGTTGATAATCTGTAATGACAGGCATAAACAAATTTATTTATAAATACAGAGAGTTGGCCCAAACTGTTATATCTATACACTATTATCACATTATATAAGACAATATCAGATCGATATTGAAAATATTAGTCTTAGTTGTGAAATCAGGCATTTTAAACAGTTCGTTTGCACCGTATTGGGTCATAGTTTTACAGAACGAAGACATTGAAAAGGAAAGGCTTAACATAGCTGTCAATTTGCCAATTAAAGAGGTCATCTGTCACATGAAAGCACGCGGATATTTCCAAAACCGGTTCAGATGGAGACTGCTGTTCTATTGGATGAATTTGGCGAACGCTTCTCGTACTCCTGTTTGAATTTATTTTTAACTTATTGAATCTTTGTTTTATGACAAAAACACAACTCACCAGTTTATAAAGGTTTGTCAATGGTCTCGTGTGATGCTCTGCTAAGAAGGAAAAAAACAGCAATGGTTCATTTGTAGATGTTGTAATAAGCTATCTCAGATGTCCATGCACGCCCCCCTCCTCCCTTCCACCCCTCGGGGACTCATTACGCAGAGCCGGACTGTTGATGAGGAGTGAATTGACATTTTATTGGATGTCGTTAAACTGTCTTATTGATATTTTTTTCTTTTTCTTGATTCCTTATTCTACATGCACTTGACCTTTCATGTTGTTTTCCAGAAATTAAATGGACCTTTGGCTAATGTTTTTTTTTAATTGATCAATTCTAGTCACGTTTTTTTTTTTACTCTGGTAAAATCATGTGTACTTTTTAAACATTTTAACGAAATAATTTGTGAACAACCAAACAAATCCCCGTTTTCCTTCCCCCCTTTAATCACAGCTATTAATTTTGTACATTGTATGTATTTGCTTACAGGGTATAATTTTTGTTTGCGAGTGGTTTACATTTTTCCTTTAATAAACCTTGAACATATTGTGCAATCATTATTACTATCATTTTTTGAATAAGGATGATGTGGAAATAAGTTTGATTGCAAAACAACAAAGCTTTTTTTAAAAAAAATCGATGTCAAATGTTTTTACTGTATATAATAAAAACCAACAACTGTATACTGATATATGAAACTAAATGTAAATGACAAATACTGATATATCAAACTATAACATGTATAACAAATTTTCAAAAATTGAAGTCTTAAAATTAAATTAAAAAACAACAACAACAACACTTTGAAATATGTTCATTGTATGAGTTATCCCCAGGAGAAGATATCTCCACGTCCTGTAGGATTGATTAACTCTGTAGGATACCCCATTATCTGGCAGTAACTCCCAGAGTGCTCTCTCTGGTGAGTGAAGAATGCGGCGATGAACTCGTTCTGCATTATATGAAAGAACGTAGAAAACAGAGATGCCATCTGTTAACCCAGAGGACTGGTTCCTTCTCTGTTCTGTCTGCGACTTGTACTATGAGATGGCCGGGCTGCTACTGTCCAATTAGTAGAGAGACACAGATGGTCCAGAGTGTAGGATAGCGTTTCTTAAACCTTTTTTGTTTCGTGACCCGGTTATTTGTATACTTCTACTTTGTGGCTCGGTCATTTTTTATTCTTCTACTTTGTGACCCACTAACATTTATACCCTAGATATGAATTTTCACACACAATGTTCATATACTTATAATAGAGCGTTTATAAATACATACTTATTGTTATAAATAGATAATAAAATGTGTGCTCGAAATGTCCCACTTGGGGTTAAGTTTACTTCTGTAGAGATGTAGTTCTATGCATATTACATCAAGATGAATGTATTCATTTGGAAATTTGTTTTTTTCTTTATGCGATCCAACATTTGTTGTTGTCTTTTTGTAGCCCGGTTCCTGGTCACGACCTGTTTCAAGGGAAGTAATGATCTAGAGTCAAAACCGGAAGCAGAAATTGATATGTTGACATCCGGTCTGAGGGCTCTTTAGCCGATTACGTAGTACACAAAGACTTTAGTAGTGTGTTTTTTTTAATGATTAAAAATTGGCAACAGTTGGAAAAATGATATATGAAATAAAATATCATTGGCTTTTATCATAATTAATGTATTACCACATATCTAATATAAATATTAAATAATGTACATTACAAAACAATTGCAGCTAATAAAAAAAATACCAACTCTAAAATAGGGTAACCCGTTTAAAGTCTTCTAGTTACTGTTAAAGTCATGGCCATGGTGGATATAATCCATCAACTCTATTAATTTTATTCACCTGGTTCTCTGTTTGAGAGCTCCACTGTGGACCCCGCGAGTCACCCAGCTTTTAGACGTATCCGTTTACATCCGGGAGGATTTTAACACTCATCTATTATTGGCATTCTAATCGCTCCGATTCTTTGGAGAGCAACAAAAAAAAAAAAGTTATCTGGACGGCAACGATCTCGCTAACCCTTCCATAAACAAATAACTGGAGAGTGGGGGAGTCAGGAGTTCTGGAGGAAGTGGCGAGACACACACAATATTAAAGAAGAGTGTTTTTCCATCAATAAATGTTCATTTTTGAACCAGGAAGACGTATTATCTGACTTGAGTATTGAATTCAGTCTTTCGATAAAGAAAGTCCAGAATTAAGAAATGAAATTTGCTTTAAGCTCACAACGTTAAAATAGAACAAGAGATCAAGGGAATTAAAACGGCCCACGTGACACGCCGGCATTCCGTTCAACTCTCGGCACGCGCAGAATGCTGGGAAGAAAGCCGTCGCCTCGTTTGCGCACAGAAAACACGCGCTTCGTAGTTACGTGGGGATACAGCCTTTATATAAATATTTCTTTGAGTAAACTATGAGTGATTTAGAGAGGTCGATATATTTCACTTTAAAGGTAACTACAAAGTCTCAGTCATCTACTTTATTAAAAAAAACAACAAAAAAAAACCAGTGAATTGTAAACCATAAAAAAAAAGAAAATGAATTTTATGTGGATTCCAATGTATAAACATTGTTTAAAGTTTATTCTCTGTTAGTGTATATAAACATTTTCTTTTTAGTACGCGAAAATATTGATAAAAGTATATTTTTCGGTTAGCAGGGACGGATAAAGATCCTTAGAGGCCTTGTGACACTTGAAAGATTTAGGTTCTACTTCCTATTCATGCATTTTAAACTGTGAACAATTATGAAACATGTATTTCTGAAAGATCGAATAAAACAAATTTGAGTTTTCACTAATATAAAGATTAATGTCGTTGCTTTAGAGACTTTCACTTAATAATAAAAAATAAATGTCATCCAGTTTTTTTGTAATTGCAAATTGTTTGATAAAGAATTAACTTTTGTTGTTATTTGTTTACAAATGTATTTGTCAAGATTTGATCTTGACATCAACAGTCGGTATTGAAGCGTATCAACAGTAGAATTACTTACTCTCATCCTTTGTTAAAATGATGGTGTTTTTTTAAATTGGTATTTAGTATTCATTGTAAGCCTTTTTAAAATATATATAAAAAACGGCGCTAAGGAACGTTGGCACAAACTTAATAGAATTTTCAGTAACTTTTGTTGAGGTAAATTAACTCTATTACCGAGTTTTTTTCTTTGGTTTCTCGTTGTCTCTCTCTCTCTCTCAGTTTTATTTAACTAACTCCATCAACGTAGTCTGTAGTACAAGAGTAGATTATCCGATGTAGTTTCTATGGACTACGGAGCTTTGATAATGGCCTAGATATTACTCCTGAAACAGCCATCACTTTGGTGGATACAAAGGAACATTATGACTAAAATAGGCACATTTGTGTAATGTCATTTCGGGCAAAGTAACATTACGACTAAAATAGGCACATTTGTGTAATGTCATTTCGGGCAAAGACTTTTTATTTGTGTAAAGTTTTATTTGTGATACTTTTAATTAGCGATATTTTATATATTTTTTTTTCTCTTTTCGCATCCGCCATTTATACTCTTGAGCTTTATTTGGGGTTTTAATAACTTCTTTTTTTTAAACTCTGAAATCTATTTTCGTTTCAGATTAGCTCAACTACCGGTTCCGTTTGAAGTAATGTAGAATAACTCTCTCGGGACTGTCTGGTGTATTGTCTGCTTTCATATCCTGCCGATATGAAGCAGACGGCATCCAGTCTAGAGAAACACGGGAATTGAATCTGAAGGGAAGAGAGGAATGGGCTTCGAATCTTCCCTGTCGACCATACATTCAGCAATGGAAAACAACGATACTAAAGAACGCGGCTCCGTGAAGGTGGCCTGGGATAACAAGTACACCAGGAAATCCATCGACCAGAACGGCGAAGACAAGAAGCTCAGCATGTCCCAGAGGCCGCGGACCAGCACGGACGTCGACGAAGAGGAGTTCCAGAAGAGCCTTCAGAAGACGTTCACCGTCCAGCGGCTGCTCTCCATCTTCCGCAGCAAGACGTTCACGGACAAAACGCTGGAGAACCTCTACCGGAGGTACTTCATCAAAGTGGATCAGTCCTCCCAGTCGAACATGCAGGTGATCATCGTGGTCATCTGCGTGCTGCTGACCTTCTTCTTCTACATCAGCGGCTCCACGAGCCCGGTCCGCGGCGTCCTGATGGGGCTGGTGATCGTCGCCCTGGCTGTTCTGGAGGTTCTCCTCTACCGCATCTCGCTGCAGTACTCCACCCTGCAGATCATCTGCGCCGTGTCCCTATTCCTGCTGGTGGCCGTGGTCTGCACAGTGACGCTGGACCAGCATCCCAGCGATGTTGGGGACGGCCTCTGGGTCACCGTGTTCTTCGTGTACATGACCTACACTGGGATACCCTTGCCCCTGTCGGTGGCCGTGATCATGGGCATATTGCTTCCGTTGTTTCAGCTGGCACTCACTACCAGATTTACGCTGGACCAAAACTACATGCGGGAACAGGTGAGTTTTTTTTTTACCTTTACTATAGAATGTTTGTGTCGCAGAAAGAAGCTTTTGTATTACTCAAACTACGTTTGAATAACTTCAGGTTACCTGTAACACATTTACAGGTATACGCATGACACATCATAGACAGAAGAAGTAGCCTAGAGCTGGGGTCGGCAACCTAAGGAACGCGTGCCAAACTTTGCACGCAGAGCGATTTTCAATGTCACGCGAGAGACCTCCAAGAGTTTGCTTTTTAAAATTGATTACCCGATTCTGAATGAGGAAAACTGGCTGTTGAAGCCGATGTTTCCGAATGACATAGCGATATTTTTCAGTGAGTTGAACGCATTGACAAGGACGGGGTCAAACAGCACTTGACCTGTTAGATCACTGAAATGGATTTCCTTACGTCTTGAGTGAAATCAATTTTAAAATATTCAACTATCTGTACTTCCCTTTTTTAAGGCATATATAAGAAATATTGTTGGGCTTTTTAGTATATCTATATATCTATATATATTTAGTCAAATCGAAAACTCATTATTTCAAGATTTACCTTAGTTAACATTTAACATGCTTTAGACCCCTACTGTCTTACTTATAGGTTGGGGCAGTTAATGCTACATTTATTTGATTTTAATTTTTTAAATATTTTTTTTTATATCATCATTTGGCTTTGTCTCCTAGCCTAGGGCCTAGAGTAATGTCCGTGTTCTTAGTTGTATGTTAAATGCGTCCTGAGCTTACATTATGTTTGTTGGCAGCGCTATACAAATATTATTATTATTATTATAAAGTTTGAAGTAGTCAAAGCGGAGTTTTCTAAACAAAGGCAAGACTTTTTTCATTTTTTCATACCTCATCAAGCCTAACTTGCTTCATCTTACTACAACCTTCTTAGATGTATTTTAAGTGGAGGGATATTGACGATTTTAAAATTTTAAAAATCCAAAAACAATGGCATCGAAATGTGCTTAGGAAAGTCATCTGCTATTCTCAACTGCCAGGAATTCATTATTTTAGCTTTTGGTTCAACTTACACTTGTGAACAGTATTTATTGCACATGAAAGCTGTGTTAAGCATTCACTTACACTTCACTACTCAGAAATGACTAAATACGTATCTGCCATTATAAATTAGCGAAGAGCATTTAAGACAAGGCACTCATTAACTGATGCAGAAAAATTACATTTAAAATAGTCTTTATGCCCCTCTTCTATAATTAAACATAAATATAAGTTATTCTAAAACAAAATTTGTTTTTGTTAATTTAATAAATATTAAGACTTTTTAATAGCATTACATTATATTATGCAGTTGTTGTCATTATTAGACAAATGTTAAAAAAATAAACTCCTTATGGTTAAATGGACAAACAATTAATGCATGAAATGTTTATTTACGACTGTTTAACGTAAATTAATTGTATCTTTCTAATTAAATCTTGTAAATGAATACCATAATGGTGGAATTATATAAATAAATCATAATTAGTCAGTAATAGTCTGTAATATTTGTTATATTACGAAACATAACTTGTTTGTTATCACTATTGAATGAAATTTAGAAACTCTATTTTAATTAAAGGGAAATAATTAGCCCGTTTTTTTCGCTAATATTTCTAATATTATGTTTCTAATTTTTCTTTTATAAAAGACTAAAGAGCCTAAGACATATAACTTTATAATTACCAAACTGTAAAAAAGTATTTGAAAATTATATAAATATTATGTTACTAAAGAATTATATGCACATTTCTTAAACATTACATTAACTACCCAGTTTTTACTATTACTACGTATCAATTCCTCTTAACGATAGTTTTTTGACTCTTTGGCTTTTCGCTTACATAAATTTAATAAAATCTCAGTTTTAACTGAGAACAGAATGTAATCAATACAAACAGTTGCTAGATCTTCATCTTGACGTTCAAATGATAATGTTTACAGAATAATTATCAAATATGTGAATGTTTAGTAATTAAATATTGTATTTGGCATAAATACAAAGAAAAAGGATGATACTTGCTAACACGTTAATGTTTTTAATATTAAAACGCTTTAACGATTTTCTCTATAGAT
Organism: Anisus vortex; assembly: GCA_949126835.1. NCBI lineage: Eukaryota > Metazoa > Mollusca > Gastropoda > Planorbidae > Anisus > Anisus vortex. The sequence continues at coordinate 58,865,822 of OX421492.1, read as the reverse complement.
TTCCTTGACTTTTGGCCTTGGTCTTGTCACAGAGTTAAAAAAAAATTGTCTTATAAAACCCCCCACAAAAAACAAGTATAATAGAGCAGGTTGACTTTTAGGCTGTTGGCACGCTGAATAATTTAGAAACCCTAGTTTGGCACACCATTAGCAAAAGGTTGTCGACCCCTGGCCTAGAGCAAAGTTGGGGGGGGGGGGGTAGTTTTCGACACACATAGGTGGTGTCGTCAGGTACTTGCCTATGTACCTTTAAACAAAGATCTGAGGCGGGGGGGGGGGGGTAAAGGGCGAATGGTACGAGAGTTGGGTCAACCCCGGCAGCAAAATTTCGCTCACCAGTAAACAAGATGGCGTCTAAGTTAAGCGACGCTTGAAAAATGGTACATACATTTGGTTTAATTTTCGAATGAAACTGTGGACAATAATTGCAGACGATAGCGCAATGAAACTGTGGACAATAATTGCAGACGATAGCGCAATGAAACTGTGGACAATAATTGCAGACGATAGCGCAATGAAACTGTGGACAATAATTGCAGACGATAGCGCAATGAAACTGTGGACAATAATTGCAGACGATAGCGCAATGAAACTGTGGACAATAATTGCAGACGATAGCGCAATGAAACTGTGGACAATAATTGCAGACGATAGCGCAATGAAACTGTGGACAATAATTGCAGACGATAGCGCAATGAAACTGTGGACAATAATTGCAGACGATAGCGCAATGAAACTGTGGACAATAATTGCAGACGATAGCGTAATGAAACTGTGGACAATAATTGCAGACGATAGCGCAATGAAACTGTGGACAATAATTGCAGACGATAGCGCAATGAAACTGTGGACAATAATTGCAGACGATAGCGCAATGAAACTGTGGACAATAATTGCAGACGATAGCGCAATGAAACTGTGGACAATAATTGCAGACGATAGCGCAATGAAACTGTGGACAATAATTGCAGACGATAGCGCAATGAAACTGTGGACAATAATTGCAGACGATAGCGCAATGAAACTGTGGACAATAATTGCAGACGATAGCGCAATGAAACTGTGGACAATAATTGCAGACGATAGCGCAATGAGCATGTTAAATGTGATTGAAGATTGGCGCTATACAAAGGATCATCATTATGATTTAATTCTTAAAGTTTAAACTGGCCATAGAGTCCCGTCGGGGTATATTTTCGCGAGGTTAAGGCAAATTCTGATTGCAGGTACCGCCACTATACTATTAGAATAAAGACGACAGTGGATCATATTGTACGTGTTTACAACACGACTTCTCCGTTCTAGTCCGTACTCCACTTTCTGTTGATCTCTACGGGGTCTTAGCCGAACTATGGAGCTATGCGCAACTTTATACACAGCTGTACACTATGGAGCTATGCGCAACTTTATACACAGCTGTACACTATGGAGCTATGCGCAACTTTATACACAGCTGTACACTATGGAGCTATGCGCAACTTTATACACAGCTGTACACTATGGAGCTATGCGCAACTTTATACACAGCTGTACACTATGGAGCTATGCGCAACTTTATACACAGCTGTACACTATGGAGCTATGCGCAACTTTATACACAGCTGTACACTATGGAGCTATGCGCAACTTTATACACAGCTGTACACTATGGAGCTATGCGCAACTTTATACACAGCTGTACACTATGGAGCTATGCGCAACTTTATACACAGCTGTACACTATGGAGCTATGCGCAACTTTATACACAGCTGTACACTATGGAGCTATGCGCAACTTTATACACAGCTGTACACTATGGAGCTATGCGCAACTTTATACACAGCTGTACACTATGGAGCTATGCGCAACTTTATACACAGCTGTACACTATGGAGCTATGCGCAACTTTATACACAGCTGTACACTATGGAGCTATGCGCAACTTTATACACAGCTGTACACTATGGAGCTATGCGCAACTTTATACACAGCTGTACACTATGGAGCTATGCGCAACTTTATACACAGCTGTACACTATGGAGCTATGCGCAACTTTATACACAGCTGTACACTATGGAGCTATGCGCAACTTTATACACAGCTGTAGGTGACGTTTAAACCGTATCACGGACTATTCAGATACACTGTACACCACTAGGAAGCCTTACTGAGAGCACCTATAGGACACTACCATTCGTAAGAGGGTACGCTATACAATTAGAGAAATGTTCTATCCAAAGACACCACAGTGAATGGTGTACATTGTGATAAATAAGTCGTACATCATAGCATACAACACTAACGCAGAGATTAATCAATAATAGTGAACTGCTTTATAACGTGAGAAACACTCATCACGATTGTTGATATTCATCTTTGCCCCCCAAATAAGTTGATAATGCGCTCCGCGTTTTACTATCAAACCAATGTTGACCCTGCTCAACAAATCGTGTCCCGGTGATCGCAGATTTGATCTGATATTAAACTTGGCTATTTCTCTTCTTCTTGTGTTGTGTAGCCAATGTAAAACCCCGTTGTTTAAATTTGACTGTGCAACAAGAAAAAAAAAGTCTATATTATTATTGAAGCGACATAGCTGCAGATTTAAACTGTTTGCTAAGCTTCTCAGTCTGTTCTGGATTGTTTTGTGCGCTCTAAGGTTACAGTGAACATGTCTCAGGCATCTAGGATCGATGCCGTTGCTAGGTTAGTTCCAGCCGTGTTTATGATTTCCCATCATGTTTACCAAGTGGATGGGTGGACATATCACATTTCTTGTCTACATCTCCTCCACTTTCAATTTCTTTTCACCCCCCTCCTCCCCCACCTCCTTTCTTTTCTTTCTTCACTTTATTTTATAAGACGACTTATTTACGGCGTATTTATTTGTCTTCAAGGTTTTACATTATTTAGCGCCAATCTGTATTTTCAATAGTTGTCATTGTACAGTAAAACCTGGGTGATTTTTCTGGTGGGACTTTGACATATAAACTATAAATATAAACTCTAAATCAATACTTATTTTAGGCTATCTGTCATTATCTATAGCATATATAAACTGTTCGTAACGTTTGATTGTCTCTCATATAAACGGAAACCCTTATTAAGAAACACCATATTGGATTGCTAAAAATATGTATATGTTCCATCAGACTTCATTGCTTCTTTTGGAATTTGCTGTTACAATACCATATACATGTGTATATAAAAACCATATCTTTGCATATGAACTATCTGTGCATGAAGTTCTGTATGTCCACCTTTCTTTCCTAGATCTTGTCGCTGTCTATGTATGGCTTTGTGTGGCATTAAAATGAGACACGGTTTCCTAGCCGACGGCTGCGTGTCGTTTTTCATTCTAAATGTCTTGGTTTCGAATCCGGGAATACACTACGATGGTCTGGATGGTGACCCTGAATCTACCCAGCTGTGATGGGCACATGACGGTAGTTAGAGAAAGTAAAGTCGGCTGGGCATTGTGCTGGACCGACGATCCCCTTGTAGCCATGGCCACGGAAACTTGTGAACGCTGCTTCACTAGCTCTATGGACAACTGGTCTGAATGGGGGGGGGGGGGGGTACTTTACTGTCAACTATTTCCTGACTCATTCACCTATTTCAATTAAATACTTGATACTATTAATACTGACTTATCATTCTTAGTCCAATGAGTGAAAATATTAAGCTTTTGATTATATTCTTAGTAGTTTTAGTTAGAATTAAATAAAATACATAAATAGACAAGCAAAATGAGAAAGGGAATACGAGAAATAGAAAAAAGGCCTTTCTTTGGGAGGATTGGTGGGGCAATATTGATGAATTTGTTTTCTTTTATGCCAATCAAAGGGTCGACTAGAAAAAGACTATATCTTCTGACGCATGAAGATAGAACGAAGACCATGATTAATTTTGTAAACAATATAAGGCCTAATAAGATTGTACTGAAAATGAAGACATACCGGTATTTAAAAAAAATCTTAGCAGTTAATTATTTTTGAAAATAAAAAAACATTCGTGTATTTCAGTTAAGAAACATATACAACAATATATTAGAATAATTAAACATTAATACCTTATTATAATGTTGAATTGTTAATATAACATAATACATAAGACTATACGAAAATCCACGTCGATATAAGATGTCGAACGGACATCCTTCTAACCCAATTAAATTAGTCTCGCAAACGAAGGTTTTACAGTATCATAGACGATGGGGCGTGGCTTAAGACTTTCTGACATGAGGACTTTATAATATATAAGTGCAAATCTATTTCTGTCCTAATACTATTTCAGTAGGGACAAGTCAATGGTGGATGTACTCAGAACTAGACTGGGTATAGAGTTTTTTTACAAATAGTTGGATGCTATTAGGGGAGAAAGGGGAAATTGATAGTAGGGTTGACAAGGCAAACGAATTACTCAGAAATAATACAAAAGTACTTATGTGTAAGTGACCTTATTTTTTTTTTTAACTCAGATTTGTTACTAATGTACCAACGTGTTGTTGAGCACAACAAAAGAAAGTATTAAGGCATGAGACCCATTAGTGTAATGCATGCCCGTGCTAAATACTGCTTTGTGGTAGTAAAATATGTCGGATGGCGGAGAAGTATAATTGTCAAACGAAGTTTTAAAGAAATAAATTCACGTAATGCTCTGTTAACCAAAAATGTCTTATCCTGTATGTTTCTTATCAATGAAACAGCTAAACGAATCATATTAGTCCGTTCAATGATTCACTTCATGTGTTAAGAGGTCCAGGCTGCTTAGGTAATGAACCGAGTCTTGAGTTGATTTGATGACCATGTAATTTCCTGCCACCCCGACGATGCTAACGACTGTTCAATTCTTCTTCTTTTTTTAACTAGCACGGCTAGGCTTTTTTTTTATTGTCGGTCTCTTTGTATAGCTGTAGCTGTGTTCTTTTTCATTTCACTGCTGATCTGTAGCCGAGTAATATTATGTATTTTTCCTCTTTGTTTATTTGTAGCCGAGTTATATTATGTATTTTTCCTCTTTGTTTATTTGTAGCCGAGTTATATTATGTATTTTTCCTCTTTGTTTATTTTTAGCTGGTATACATGGTTTATTGTCCCCTTTGTTTATTTGTAGCTGGGATATATGGTTTGTTTTTCCTCTAGTTTATTTGTACGTATATAATGATGTTTTTTCCCCTTGTTTATTTGTAGCTGATATAGGGTGTGCTATTTTTTTTTTAGCTGGCACTAAGGTGTTTTTTTGTATCACTCTTTTGTGTATTTATATCTGGTTTAGATTTTGTTTTTCTCACACTGGTTTATTGGTTGCTGGGAAATATATGGTGTTATTTTTAGTCTTTTCCGGTGGCAGTTTTTTGTTTGTTTGTTCGCGTGTAGGTTTACCGGTTATGATAAATTGTCTTTGTACAGTGTTTATGGGTAACGTTTGTGTGTGTGTGTGAGCGCGTGTGTGTGTGGAGGTTGCTTGGTTCTGTTTGGTTTGAGAAATGACAAGTCGTTAATAGAAGGGTGAAGCATCTAGTTCGCCGGACTGAGCTGTAATGTGTTTGTTCAAATCGATTAATGACTGTTGCTAGGGATAATATCGCCTTGACTCGGTCACCACACATTTGTTGCCCCGCGCGAGTGTGTGTGTACGTGCGTGTGTCAGCGCGTGTGACCCTGTGTGATACTATGATGGACGATGGCTCGTGCCCTCATGATAATTTCCTCTGATTTCTCTGGCTTACCATTAGCTATACAAATAGAAAGTGTAAAGGTCATATCAAATGTTACATTTCTAAAAATAGAAAATAAAGCCCAAATTAAATGTAACATTTCTAAAAATAGAAAATAAAGACCAAATTAAATGTAACATTTCTAAAAATAGAAAATAGAGACCAAATTAAATGTAACATTTCTAAAAATAGAAAATAAAGCTAAAATTAAATGTAACATTTCTAAAAATAGAAAATAAAGCCCAAATTAAATGTAACATTTCTAAAAATAGAAAATAAAGCTAAAATTAAATGTAACATTTCTAAAAATAGAAAATAAAGCCCAAATTAAATGTAACATTTCTAAAAATAGAAAATAAAGCTAAAATTAAATGTAACATTTCTAAAAATAGAAAATAAAGCCCAAATTAAATGTAACATTTCTAAAAATAGAAAAAAAAAGCCCAAATTAAATGTTACATTTCTAAAAATAGAAAATAAAGCCCAAATTAAATGTTACATTTCTAAAAATAGAAAATAAAGCCCAAATCAAATGTAACATTTCTAAAAATAGAAAATAAAGCCCAAATTAAATGTAACATTTCTAAAAATAGAAAATAAAGCCCAAATTAAATGTTACATTTCGAAAAATAGAAAATAAAGCCCAAATCAAATGTAACATTTCTAAAAATAGAAAAGTAAAGGTCAAATCAAATGTTACATTTCTAAAAATAGAAAATAAGCCCAAATCAAATGTAACATTTCTAAAAATAGAAAATAAAACCCAAATCAAATGTAAAATTTCTAAAAATTGAAAATAAAGCCCAAATCGAATGTAACATTTCTAAAAATAGAAAAGTAAAGGTCATATCAAATGTTACATTTCTAAAAATAGAAAATAAAGCCCAAAATCAAATGTAACATTTCTAAAAATAGAAAATTACGCCCAAATCAAATGTTACAGTTCTAAAAATAGAAAGTAAAGGCCGAATCAAAAGTTACATTTCTTAAAATAGAAAATAAAGCCCAAATCAAATGTAACATTTCTTAAAATAGAAAATAAAGCTGAAATCAAATGTTACAGTTCTAAAAATAGAAAATAAAGGTCAAATCAAATGTAACATTTCTAAAAATAGAAAATAAAGGTCAAATCAAATGTAACATTTCTAAAAATAGGAATACGGTTTTAAGACTTTCAAAAAATAAATAAACGGAATATTATTTTCCCCACCCCGTCGCTATTTCAAGCATAAAAATGATTGTTCAAGGATTAATCTGATTTAATAATTATTTTTTTTGTAGCACTGTTGTTTATTGTGTGGGATGTGTTGCTTTAATTGAAATTATATTAGCGAAATTACACTTGCTCTCGAAAAAATTTTAATTGCCATTTTTTTAATATCTTTTTTTATTTTGTTAGCGTTAAAAATGCCGTCGGCGCCATTAGCTTAATTTGATAATGAAAGTAATTTGGTAATCGATTATTGATAATATATTTTGTTGTCATGGTGAATTATAGCTTAGCCCTGGTGAGAGCACATATTTTTGTCATGTGTGATGCATTTGGTCGTTTCAAACACATTACATTTGATACAAAACATACTCAGGTGGCGTTGTTGAAAAAACAACATCAGAATAATACATTTGTAGTACGGAAATTACTTTTCGGACCTTTTCGTCAGTTAAATTCATTTTCTTAAAACAGTTTAAAAAAATTGCACTGAGGTGTTTATAAGATTATTGTGTCCTACGCTCATCAGCGGATTGAGCCTAGTCCTGCATTAGCGTTTTAAATGATATGAGTTACTGGTTTTCCATACCTTTTTAACAAATGTAACTTTTTGGATGGCCTTAGAGTGGAGTACCTGTGTTTATCGAAGGGTTGATTAACCATCAGTGAGAGAATGCAATTATTTGTGTATAGATATGCACAGATCCTCGATTAGGAGCATGTTTTAATTCGCATGCTACTGATACCTCTAGGAGTTGTAGATATCATGTTTGTAACAAGACAGTTTGAATCTGCATTAGCTAATGATTTCTTTTAAAGTTTGTTGTTTTTAGATAACTCTTTTTTTCTGTGGTTGTATTTTAATTGTTGATTTTTAACTAAAATACAAGGGCAACAATCAGAGCTTTTCAAGATGTTGTGGGTCCCGAAACCCCTTAAACTCCGTGATGTTTTTCCAACCTTAGCCTGCTCGTTGTAGACCTGACTTTCGCCAGGAGAAGAAGGCAAAGGCAGTCGGCCACGCATTCCCCTAGTACACCATTTGGATAGATATTATCAGAGTAGTGAGTGTCGTTACTAGGCCCATCGACGTGAGTGATCTGCAAGGATACTCTATAACATCAACAGCAGCATCAATCGATTATATCATATAAAGTCAGGCTCACGCCCAATACCCCAATAGTTTTTATAGTTGTTTCCATGTTAACGGAAGAAGCAATAAATGAAGTATTTGTATTTAAATGTTGGATCGCGTTTACCCAGTATAGATGTTACAACATCTCAGTCATTCCTTTTTTTTTTAACGGACACACACACACAAACAGATAAAAACAGCAACAAAAAATCTCCTCCCCCCCAAAAAAAAACAACAACAACCCTTTAAAAAACAGCAACAACAAAATAACAAAAATCATCTGTTACTTGTTTTTCAGCAAAGTTATGTGATCATAATGCGTTTCAGCTTAATTTCTAATAAGATGCCGTATAGCATATCATACTCTGGGAGGCCGGACCGAGATATTTGGTTTTGTCTTTAGACCATTAAGATGGCATACACTGCTCCCATGGTAGCAGCTAGACCGTCTAAAAAACCATAATAATATAAAACGATGTAGTTTCATTTCGTGTAAAATCCCCATCACGGGTATTGAATCAAGGTCTGTGTATGCATTTACCTTACACATAATATTATTCATGTATGCATATAGATTTAACTTAAACCCTTTTTAATTTATTTAAGATTTTTTTTTCATAAATGTATGTTTATAATACTATTTCGAATGCCTGTGACTACAGATATTTATCAGAAAAAAAAAGACAAAAAAATAATACCTGTGCAATGTGTATATTTATACATATCATTGTAAGATATCAATGGTAAGTAGGCTAAGACTACTAAGATATCAATAGTAAGTAGGCTAAGACTACTAAGATATCAATAGTAAGTAGGCTAAGACTACTAAGATATCAATAGTAAGTAGGCTAAGACTACTAAGATATCAATAGTAAGTAGGCTAAGACTACTAAGATATCAATAGTAAGTAGGCTAAGACTACTAAGATATCAATAGTAAGTAGGCTAAGACTTCTAAGATATCAATGGTAAGTAGGCTAAGACTACTAAGATATCAATAGTAAGTAGGCTAAGACTACTAAGATATCAATAGTAAGTAGGCTAAGACTACTAAGATATCAATAGTAAGTAGGCTAAGACTTCTAAGATATCAATAGTAAGTAGGCTAAGACTACTAAGATATCAATAGTAAGTAGGCTAAGACTACTAAGATATCAATAGTAAGTAGGCTAAGACTTCTAAGATATCAATAGTAAGTAGGCTAAGACTACTAAGATATCAATAGTAAGTAGGCTAAGACTACTAAGATATCAATAGTAAGTAGGCTAAGACTACTAAGATATCAATAGTAAGTAGGCTAAGACTACTAAGATATCAATGGTAAGTAGGCTAAGACTACTAAGATATCAATAGTAAGTAGGCTAAGACTACTAAGATATCAATAGTAAGTAGGCTAAGACTACTAAGATATCAATAGTAAGTAGGCTAAGACTACTAAGATATCAATGGTAAGTAGGCTAAGACTACTAAGATATCAATGGTAAGTAGGCTAAGACTACTAAGAGATGCTACGAAAGCCTTAACACTGCAACTGTTAGCATTTTTAAACCTCTTATTTGTGGAGGGATTCATTTTATAGAGCTAGGCTGTTATATTTGCAACACATCTTTTTTAATTGGATTATACATTACTTTATAGTCCTGTACTTTATAAAAAAAAAGGTATTGATTGATATTGCCTTAGTGTTATTATTATCATTATTATCATATAACTTGTTACCATTTATTTATCACGAGAACATTTCATCATTATGTAGCCTAAAGCCTATATGATCCGATGATCGATCAAATGGCCACAATACACAAATATTAGTTGCTGAATTACTGTTTCACAAAACTACACATAGCACAGTGTTGTTAGTTGTTGTTCGGCTCATAAGAACTGAAGCTTTTTATCGCCCTTCCGAGCCTTTTGAAATTATTGGTCATTCAGTTAAAAGGCCATTGCTTGCAATAATACAGAGATTATGACGAGGTTTACTCGATAATGGCAACTTGTGCGGTTGATTCTTTCGGAGCTTTAATACATGGCATCTTATGTTAGGGGCCGAACGCCATAAAATAAAGTTAAAGTTAAAAATGTAACATGATTGTTTTGTTTAAAACATTCAGATACTGACTTTTGTTATGGACTTTGCATGCTCATTTGACGCCTACCTTTCTTAAGCGTTGCCATAACAATGTTGAATAAAATAACTATGACATGACAATCTTTCTTCACATAATTTAGTAGCTTTCTATTTTTATATCTTGGCCTTGCGAATCTTCATTCCAGTCCACAGGAACTTCAGCCGTGCGCCGCAAATAGATAAAAAAAACAATCTTAAGGGAAAGGGAGAGGTAATAATAGGAGTTAGGGAAATTTGAATCTACTGTTTGATGCTACACATGGAAAAGGGAGGCCGTGGGCGCTCTCTAACACACCATCACCGCCCCGATTATCAACGATATTTGTATAATTGCTTTTGTTCATTTTTTTCCCTAATGTACCGCAAACACTTGACCTACGTAATTTTAAAAAAGTTTGTTCTATTTCATGGATGTTCTTTACGCTTGTTTCTATGTTTCTTTGTTTGTTTTTAGCACAAAGCTAACATCTGCAACCTCTATTTAAATGGGGGAACCTTCCCTGCTTGCTTCCAATTTCCTGGCTCCAATTTGACACTGTCCACTAGCGTTACCAGGCCAGCTAAACCATGGGGGTTTGTATTACTGCCCTGTAGTTCGTGCCGGCCAGTCTGGAATTATACCGGCGACCTCACATGTCAAGCCTCCCAAGAAGAAATAGGATAATGTCTCCGGTAGAGGGGGCGTCGTCTCCCATCCATTACTTGGATGTACACACAATACATATCTTGTTGGTTGAATGTATGTACATAGTGTTCACACATCTTGTTGTGGAAATTTCGATACTATTCAAATTTCTTTTTGTGTGAATGCCGATGTTATTCATACATGCTCTTGTGTAAATATCGATATTATTCACACATCTTGTTGTATGAATGTACATATTGCTCAGACAGCTTGTTGTCTGAATATATATATATATATATATTAGATTTCACTGCTATCAGTTGTATTTTAACATTACCAAGCTTAAAGGCTTAAAGCCTAAATGATCGAAGAAAAGGCGACAATACAAAAATATTAGCTTTAATCTTTTTTTTTTGTTGATTTTTACACAAACGCCATATAATCAGAAATATAAAATTACCCATTAATCATTTATCTGTGCTTATATTTCATTCCATCTTTTCACAATGTACACAATTTACACAATTCATCTCAAATTTTCATAAAACAATTGTAAAAAAAAACAACATTATTTTAACACAAAGACAAGTTTTAGAAATATTAGATTACCTTTTTGTTCTTTTTTTTTTAGTTGTAAAACTTAATAACTTCTATACGTAACATAGTAAATGATAGTTGTTATTTCTGCTTCTCATATGTCCACTGTAATCTTCTCTTTAAAACAAAATAAAAGCAATTAATGCAAACTGAACTGTGAGTATAATATAGCCTCACAATCTTCTTGGCAAACAAAACAACAATAGCAATCAGACAAGTTTTAGTAGTGCTGTGTGTTTGTGTGTGTATGTTTGTGTCCATCGCTGTCCCTTGCCTCATGTCGAAACTCTCTAGAAATGACCATAAGAGTCAGTCGCTGCCAACATGGTCAAAAGCTAATCTGAGATTTTAAAAGACCAATCTAAGATTACATCTCGCCGCAGGTTGGACACACATTATTGATCAAAATATTGCCCAGATCATGTTTATCTTCCCCCCCCCCCCTACCCGTGACGCCACAGCCCTCGGGGGCATTCTTTCATTAGAGCATTAGGCAGCCTCAAATTGTTGATATACTCCTTTGAAACAACTCATATTAAAAGCGAAGAAGTAACGCGTAGGAATTGATTCTGGGGTTGGCATCGATGTTAATGGTGGACCTCTGACAAATGTACTTTGGCTTTCTTTGTTTTGATTGTTGACTTCATCAGAATGGAATAGATGTACATCATAGGTTCTCAACCTTTTTCGGCTCGCCGCCCCCTTTTACAATTTTTTTGGGCTCACCGCCCCCCTACCCCCCCTGTAGTAAATGTTTTAGTAAAAAATGTATGCATGGTGGCATATATTTAATTCCTATTTGATGAGCTTTAAAGTAAAAGTCAATTACTAAGAAGAGTTTTTTTGTGAATGGTTTTAATTTTTTTTAATGATAATACACATATCTACAAAAGTATACACAAGAGGTTTTAAAACTGAGTATTAGTGTGAAGCTTGCGCCTGGTGTGTTGACAGCAGGTTGTCAATATTAGGTTCTATTTTGGTTAGCTAAAGCTTCAAGTCTCCACGCTCCACTACTTGCAACTTGCTTTTTTTTGACAACAAAGTGGTAGCCTGACAGCACCTCGCTCTACTAAATAGGAAGATGAAAATGCAATTTTAAAAAAGGCTTTACCAAAGCCTACAGTCCTGGAGAAACTGATGTTCTTTTTTGCAGCCAAAAGTCATGATAGCCTTTTCTTACAAATTTCAATTTGAGTTCTTCATTGGTTGCTAATTCAATCAATGCCTCTTGCAGTTGTGTAGGTAGGCCTGATTGTAACTCTTCACTGTTCACTATTAGAAAAAAATCTAATACCCAATCATGTATTTTTATGTTAATAATGTCTTGAAATCGACTGTGGAAGTCGTTAGTAAGTGCGTCGAGGTGATCACAATAAGAGAATGTCTTCTACAGTTTTTTCTACAGATGCAAGATTGGGAAACTGATTCAATTCTCCACGTCCAAAGTTTCGTTTGTACAATTAAGTTTTTACATAAATGACACTTTTTGTTTTTATCAAATTGAGGTCATCTCCCAGCAATTGAATGTTCATTAGATTGAACTTATTAAATAAATATGTTGAATATGCGATATTGTTTTTCCTTTTTATTAAAGATTTTCTCTCCGAGAATTGTCTTTGCTTTCTAGAAACTCCAACACTAAGTCAAAGACCCCATAAAATCTTTTTAAATAGGCACCTTTTGATAACCAGCGTCCAGTAGCAAACGGTTATAGTCTTCGTCATTCTCAATACACAGTTGTTTAAGCACTCTATCGTTGAATGCATTGCTTACGATTTTGTTTTCTGCAGTTATTAAATATTGAAGAGACTGATGCAGACGATCGCTGAGATTTTTAGCAACTAAATGTTGCCTGTGAATTATACAATGGACAGAGTTATAAGGTCTCTTTAAAAAGAAACGGACAAGTCCAAAAGGTATTTGTCCAGGGCGTAACGATAGGTTTGAGCTCAGCTCTGTCCGGGCTGGAGCCACCCCACGGCACGCCAAAGACGTGGCATGCCGTGTAACAGCGAGGATTCCACAGCTAGGTTGCCCACTGCGGTTCCCCTAAGAATCATTATCGTGCTGGCTCGCCCGCATAACTGTACAGTCACCCGGTAGCACCAATCCTATACTACAGGTGCAGACATCCAGGCGCCGGGTGGTTCTCGAGACGGGGTTGCAGCGTCCATTGTTTCCTCCCCACCGAGACCCCGTATCCTCTCGGCAGTGTAATGGGTTTCGGTCCCGCTGTGGGAGCTGTCCCCCATGCGTTTGCCTGCCGGTGTGTTCTTGACGGGAACGTATCGACGGTTTACACACTTCGCCAGTCTTTGAGGCCCATGGGTACAAAAGTGTCACCTAATATCAGACACAGCTATCCTAAGCCCGCTAGCTATTTGACGCACGCTCGCAAGTAGACTATGTGTCATTTAGTAATGGTCATTCAAGGATGCAGAGACGGACACGGGATTTTCTTTTATGTATGACTTGATAGAGATAATTCTTGAGGCAAGTGCAGTTAGTTCACAAATAGCGGGCCTACAAGTAGCTAGCTTACGCTCGCTCCAGACTTTACAGGACGATGCTAAGGAAAGGTCCATTAGTACTTAATCGAGCCACTGCCTTAAAAAATCAGCGCGATTCCTATTTCTAATATGTTGGTTATTTAGCAGCAATTGTGTTCTACGTCACATTTCATCCACAATATAACGCCCCATCCCTTTTGCCATTCTAGGATAAAAATCTAAATATAGTAATAAATTTAGGTTAAGCCCATATACGACTTTAAATATTTTTACGTCACAATTCATTGGCTCCATGGTATCAAAAGTATTGATGTTAGAACCGTTTTTTTTTCTTCAAAACCGGTTTTCGGTTGTATAAAACCAGTTTAAAACCGCATTTGGGTTCCTCCCTCCCCAAAAAATCCGGTATTCCGGTTTTTTGTTTAACAACCCTAAATCAGAAGACAATTTTATTTGCGCCCTTTATATTTTGACATTTTTGCAGCATTAGCTGTGTCTGTGAAGACTTATCCTTGAGAGATAAACTGTCGCATCTCTGGCACTTGACAGCGGGACCGTTGGAGTTGGGCAGGGGCAGCCTATGTTGTTTTTTTCTTCACTGCTCTTTTAGCCTCCGCGATAAGGCGAGCTGGCAGCATTTGTACCTGTGTGTAGGGTACTTCTCCAACCACTTCTGTTCTGAGCCATCTACGTCACAATAACACTTTTGGCAATAGGTCGTTAGCGGATCATTCTATTAATTTTAATCGACTGTTCTGCTATTGACTCACCAAGCTAAATATTACTGTTATAATTATTAAGTCCTTTAATTTTTTTTATTTAAAGTGTAAATCTGTTAACATTATTTCAAGAAGGTTTGCACCGCCCATTTGCCCTCCATCGCCCCCCTATCGCCCGCGAGATCGTCAGCGCCCCCCCAAGACCTCTTCACCGCCCCCTGGGGGGCGATATCGCCCCCGTTGAGAACCTATGATGTACATAGTCGTCTATCCAAGCCCGTAATTACCCTCCACCGTTTGCAAGAAATTAATATTTCTAACGCTTGCTTGTGAACATTTCAGGGAAAATCCTCATAGTTTTTTTAGAATGTAAATGTATGTAGGAAGCTGCAGCGTTCTAATGATTGGTAGAAAAAGGTTAACACAATTTTATCTTCAATCAAGTCAATTAAAATCTCGACAAATAAGTATTCAGCCTAATCCTGGCTCTTGCACTGTATGAAACACACAGACGCGCAAACTCATGACTTAGTACAATCTAGTATTGGGGTGGTCAATGATTTCATGTACACAAAATCTTTAAACAATACAGACTTATTAGGATAACAATATAAATAAGAAATGTGTAAGTGCAATTAAATTTTCTGTTTTGTTGTTGTAGAAATGTTGCATCTAAAATTGATTTGTTTGTTTGTTCTTAAGCACGGTGTGTTTATATTGCTTCCTCTTGATTGAATGCTCATGGCAATATTGTTTTGTGATGATTAGATTACACTACAATGTAAAACAACAACCAACAACAGCATCTGCTGGTTATTCTAGAAGGAAGTCAGATTCCCGAAATGTAATGTAAAATTAATGTATAGAATAGTGTTTGATAAATCCTCCGTAGTTTCCCTGCGTTTAATGAAAGGGTGCCCTAGACGTAGCATAGTTCAATTGGATACGTTTTAAGGGAACTTTGAGTTTGGGGACTAAGAGACTTTCAGAGATGGCCGGGCCTAAAAAGTGTGAATTGAAACCTAAAGATGTAGGCCGAAGTAACATTTTTTTAATTGCTGGACAAAACAACAACAAAAAGGTTGTTTTATTTTTCAAATCCTCAATCTTAGGAAAAAAAAGATCGGAAGAGCTTACAGAGTGGTACTTCTTCTCCTCCCCCATCCTCCATTAGCTACGACTATGGTGGTACGCGCGCTCGTATTATCGTATCGAAGGTCTCTAGTTTGACTTCAGGTTAATGACAAGGTCTTCCCCCCACCCCTGGGTTCAGATGGTGTTTCTCTGCAAAGAAGTCTCGGCATTGTGCTGGCCACACAGTCCTCTTTACTACAGCGGCTTCACTTGCCGTATAGACCAACATGTTCTTAAAGGGACCCCTCCCCCCCCCCACTTTTTTTAAAATTCGTGTGATATATTTAGTTATAAAATTAGTTCCTAATTCACACAGTTGTTGTTTCCATGAGTGAAACGTTATGTTAACCTTGGGTCCTGGACGCTGATTGGTGGAACTTCTTGCATGTTGTCACAAACTGTAGCATTGATCAAGCCGTGAAAGATATGATGCATTACTTCAATAATGAAAATGTATTGATTCGCCTCTAAAGTTTTGATAAAATCGTGTTACATTGTTTCTATATGCAACCACGGGAATTATTTTTAAAAAAATGTTTCCATTACATTTGTGTAAAAAAAATTATAATTGTTTTTTTTATTGTTCTCCGAATGTATGTTAAAACCTAATCTTATTTCATAAGCATGTTTTATCTGACGGTTACATTCTTTTACTTGATACAATTTCACAAACATATTCTAACTACAAACATAATCTCCCTACAAACATTATCCCCCTACAAGCATAATCTCCTTACAAACATAATCTCCCTACAAACATATTCTCCCTACAAATATAATCTCCCTACAAACATTATCTCCCTACAAACATAATCTCCCTACAAACATAATCTCCCTACAAACAAAACATATTCTCCCTACAAAAATAATCTCCCTACAAAAATAATCTCCCTACAAACATAATCTCCCTACAAAAATAATCTCCCTACAAACATAATCTCCCTACAAACATTATCTCCCTACAAACATATTCTCCCTACAAACATAATCTCCCTACAAACATTATCTCTCTACAAACATAATCTCCCTATAAAAATATCTCCCTACAAACATTTTCTCCCGACAAACATATTCTCCCTACAAACATATTCTCCCTACAAACATAATCTCCCTACAAACATAAGCTTCCTACAAACAAAAAATATTCTCCCTACAAACATAATCTCCGTACAAACATATTCTCCCTACAAACATAATCTCCCTTCAAACAAAACATTTTCTCTTACAAACATAATCTCACTACAAACATATCTCCCTACAAACATATCTCCCTACAACCATAAACTCCATATAAACATTATCTCTCTATAAACAAAACATAGTTTCCTACAAACGTAATCTCCATACAAACAAAACATATTCACCCTACAAACATAATCTCCCTACAAACATAATCTCCCTACAAACATATTCACCCTACAAACATAATCTCCCTACAAACATAATCTCCCTACAAACATATTCTCCCTACAAACATAATCTCCCTACAAACATAATCTCCCTACAAACATAACCTCCCTACAAATAAAAGCTGCCAGAATAACCTAAACTCACCTAGTTTTTCACCCATTATACTATAACTATTGTCTTTCAAATGTCACCTTATGCATCACCATTACCGTTTAAATATAGTCTAGCTAATACTATCGATTGTAGCGGGTGTAGCTAGTGCGAAGTGATTGACAAAATTTCCGGGTCGGAAAAAAAGAAGTCTAAAAAAATACTTATCAAATAAAGTTTAAGATCATCCTGATTTACTAGCTATATAATATATTTTACCCCAAGCGGATATTTTATGATATTTGAACGTGAGTTTAGTTACCGCCCTCGGGGGGTGTGGACGTCATGTCATCAGAATACTTTTTTTTTTAATGTGAGGCAATTGATATTTGATACGTTTTACTAATGAGCTAGTTTAAACTATTAACACTCTTGGCTGGTCAGGAATTAGAAGTATGACAATAATCCGGCCTTGAAGAAGAAGTATAACAATAATCAGTCCTTGAAGTAGAAGTATAACAATAATCAGGTTATGAGGTAAAAGTATAACAATAATCAGGCCATGAAGTAGAAGTATAACAATAATCAGGTTATGAGGTAAAAGTATAACAATAATCAGGCCATGAAGTAGAAGTATAACAATAATCAACCATGAAGTAGAAGTATAACAATAATCAGGCCATGAAGTAGAAGTATAACAATAATCAGGCTATGAGGTCAAGGTATAACAATAATCGGGTCTCAAAAATAAAGTTTGTGAAACGCTGAGCTAGTGTTTTTTTGTTGTTGTTGTAGAAGAACGAAATATTATATAACCAATAAAACTACAAAGCTAATTATTGCTGGTTTAAATAAACGATCAATTATTAATGTACTTTTTTTCACGTCAATGATCTAGTGTTAATGAAATTTATTTCGACAGGTTGAATAACTCTTGTGAAAGACGCTGAAAATATCAGCGAGTACATGATCCGTGTGCTAACTCTAAAGGAAACAAAATAAAAATAATCGATAAGTAAATTTCATAATGCACGAGAAGTATTAGTATCATAAAACAATGCCTGGTTGTAGGAAAAGTTAGGAATAAAGAATATTCTGGAATTATTTTTTTTAGAAGTTGCTTGAATTTAACATTTTGCCAATGTAAAATTTCTGGGCACGTACATTATTAGTAAAATCTTTGGTTGTAAAATTGTGTAGACATTTTCTGTATTTATTATGTTCTTAGCTCATCACGCTAATTGGAATCGCTGAGGCCTTTTTAAATTTAAGATGTATTTGCATAAACAAATGTATTTTTATAAACAAATATCAGTTTCAACATTTCTAACTTGACCTAACTTGGCCTTAAAAATGCGTCCTATGTTTGGGAAGAAAGGATGGTAGTTTGTTTTTACCCC
Source organism: Anisus vortex (assembly GCA_949126835.1). NCBI lineage: Eukaryota > Metazoa > Mollusca > Gastropoda > Planorbidae > Anisus > Anisus vortex. The sequence goes on along the minus strand of OX421492.1, from coordinate 58,847,162 downwards.
CTTTATATTAACTCGTACTGTCTGTCTGCGTGCGTGCTTGTAAAACTTTGCATCGATTTTTCGACCACTTCCCGTCGTCCAATCGAGCTGAAGCTTGGGCAGCAGACTTGTGGCGATTAACAATACATTCTATCAAATTTTCAGTTACAAAAACGTAATTATACTATAATTATGATTTTTTTTAAATCTAACAAAAACTTCATAGATGAATGTTCTATGGTTTGGTTTTACGTTGAAAATGCCGGTCCAACTTTTTATGGTTTTCTGCGGGCCCAAGCTAGAAAAAAAAGGATGCGCTGAGATTTGACGTCATCAAACTTTGCGCTCTAGCTTTGTAAACAATGTTCCCTACAAGATATGATAGGACAATAATACTTTGTACCAAAGAAGACTAAAAAAAACGATATTTATTATAAATTATGTAATTACATGATGGTAAACTTAAAGGGAATAAAGGGAGTATAATAAAAACTTGTTTTTTTATGGGTTAGTTTTTTTAAACGTGTTTTTTCAAACGTTACTTTGTCCTGGATGCTATTTTCTATTTCCCCTTCTTGGCATCTCGCTCTCATACAAATGTAGAAACTATTCCATTAAATGATTTGCGGCATTGGTCACTTTTTATTAATTAATTAAACTTGTTTAAATTTTGTTTATCACTCTCAATAATAAGTCCATGATCAATAATCAATACAATTATTATACCTATATCTATTTTAAAACAAAAATAAATAAATATAGAAATAGCTTTGCCGAAGGTATTAAATGCACGGAAACAGACACCCTTTATAACGCTAATGAGAGAAAAACGAGAGGGAGAGATAGAGAGAGAGAGAGAGAATAAGAGGGGATTGCAAAAAGAGGAAGAGATAGAGAAGGAAAGGAACAAAGAAAAAAGGCTAACATTTATAGAGCCAGAACCATATAGGGAAAATGAAATGACAGATGGGGCGATAAATAATTTGAAGTCATAAAGAAATACGTGGGAGATCGAAAATTGCTCTAATAAAAAAAATGTCGAAAGTATTAATGTAACTGAAAGCTGCAGCAAAATAATGGTGGGGAGGGGTGGGGGCAAACAAGATAGATTATGTACTTTACCAATTCGTTCAAATCAAGAGGATATTAATAAATATTTAAGTTTTAGTTTACCACATCATTTTGAATTTTAGTTCAAATGATATGTATGTAAGTATATATAGCTTGATACGCTTCACTGTTGCAAATCCCTATTCACAATTCTAGTCGAGGGTCTTTCTTATTAATTAATCTATAAACAAGTGTTCACGAATTTATAAACAAGTGTTAACGAATTTGAAATGGTAAAGCCATGATTCATGTTGCATATCATATTCTTTAAAACGGTGTTCTGTTACTTTAAGTTGCAAGGTATGCGATCTGGTTATTATGTAACAACCAGTAACGCATTTGCTTTCCTTCCTTCACGCCGTGGGGCTCACGTGGAAGGGTAATGTTGACGATAGGATTGGAGCACTATAGGCTTTCGTTGAACGGTCGAATACGACAACGCGGATTGTTACTGGACCATTATTACAAGTTGATCTGGTCACGTTTTGTTTAAGTAGTTTTCTAATTTCACTAAAACATATTAATCATACGCCCTGGAGACTTATAAAGCGCACTGGAGACTTATAAAGCGGATAAGACACGGAGACTACACAGATCAAATATATATGATACCCAATAGCGTCATGTCTAGACAGTAGACTATTGCACATGATGATGCGTCATGTCTAGACAGCGGACGGTTGCACTCAGTGATGCGACATGTCTAGACAGCGGACGGTTGCACTCAGTGATGCGCCATGTCTAGACAGCGGACGGTTGCACTCGGTGATGCGCCATGTCTAGACAGCGGACGGTTGCACTCAGTGATGCGCCATGTCTAGACAGTAGGGTTTTGCACATAATGATACGTCATGGCTAGACAATGGTTTTGCACATAGTGATGACATTGACACTGTGTCGTCTTAGAAGGTCATGGGAGGGCGTGTACTATAGTTTGCTCAAACATTTTCCAATCACGCGTGGACTTTTATACACCGTATTCCAATTTCCAAGCAACATGTTAAAATGTAGACCTCAAAACTATATTTTTTTTGTATTGTTATTTTGTTTTTTAATTACCATGATCGCAATGTTCCTCCAGCGATTCTCAGCCGAGATCACATTTGCAATGCTATATCACCGCCCCCAGCCCCCCCCCCCTTTTTTTATCTATCTCAAACGCTTTGCCCTCGCTGAGAACATGTCCCTTAATGATTTCTTTGTTTTCATTCCTTGTCCAAATAAATTTCGCGTGAGACGGGCGCATCTCGGCTTAAAGCAGTCTAATGGTCGAATCATTGGGCGGTGACCTCAGGCTAACAAGGTATTGTTGTCAGTTTCTGCTCCGGGGCTCCCCCTTCTCCCCCTTCCCCTTTCTCTGCGGTTTGTCTTGAGTGATCTCCCTCTTTAAGGGCGGTCCATGGGGAACTTGAGTAAATGTGATCTAGACTGACTAGTGTGAAATGTGTTGCTTCCCTTGGTTTTTAACCGGGGCCGTTGTGGATAGGCCCTATGCTGGTCTAAGTACATTTAATGTGCTATCTAAGGTTATGTACAAACAAACGTTTTATACACATTTACAAACACCAAATGTGTTCAACAAGTCAGCGTACACTAATATTAGAATAAAATTCTTTGTACACAAACGTTCCATACAATGTACGCTTGAATCCCCATTCAAAATGTATGTAGGCTACATCAGATATGTAACACCGCCGATATTTAATCGCATGTCTGTGTACATACAACGAGTGCAACATACCTACTCACCACAACAATGTATCCGGAAAGGGTGGCTATACTAACGAAAGACACTATATTCACTGCCGCCATAGTGTGTGGCCCATAGTCTAATGAAAGAGTCAATCCAGTAGGCAAACCTATGAATTATTCAGTCTATCTTACTAATGAATCGCGCCATCGATGAAAGACGGGCTGACTCGCTTGTTACGTTTGCGTAGGTTGTCGCCCCTTCATTCGTAGTTTATCACTGACGAGCTTACGCCATCGGAATATGTTACCGTTTTTCCCTCTCCGATGCTAGATCGCTTGTAGATCTATATCGATATAAATATATCATATCTATCAATATATAGATAAATAGACAGTCAAGATGACAGAGAGATAGATACGTGTTTGAACTTGATATGAGTGTGTGTTTGTTAGTTTGAACGGGGGATTGTTGTTGGTCAAAATTTCTCAACATTGCGAATTTTTCGTCAACATAGACAGATTCCTCTATATGTGACACACAATATACTGTTTGAAACATAGTAGACAGGTGCATTGAGTGCAGTCGTATGTATTCAACAACCTCTTCTTCATAAATTAAAACTCTTTGAAATTTAGTGCTTTCTACATTTTTTGTTCTACTTATCATTTACCGATGTTTTATTTATACTGTAAGTATAAAGTGTTTAATTGTTGATCTTGTTATTTCCTTGTTGTTTGAATAGACGTACAATTAGTATGAACACACAATGGGTCGGGTAGTGTTGGAAATGTAAGAACCGAGATTTCTCGAATCGTATCTCTTGAACCAATGATAATCAACTCTTTCGTTCTTCTCTTGTTTTCGACTGTCTCTCAATCTTCCGGTACCGAGATTAAGTTGATTACTTTATTACTTTACTAAATTCATATCCCAGAACATCTATACAATATTACTATAACATCAAAGCTTGGATGGCAAATGTTCTTATGCCAGATTATCTATACAATATTACTATAACATCACAGCTTGGATGGCAAATGTTCTTATGCCAGATTATCTATACAATATTACTATAACATCACAGCTTGGATGGCAAATGTTCTTATGCCAGATTATCTATACAATATTACTATAACATCACAGCTTGGATGGCAAATGTTCTTATGCCAGATTATCTATACAATATTACTATAACATCACAGCTTGGATGGCAAATGTTCTTATGCCAGATTATCTATACAATATTACTATAACATCACAGCTTGGGTGGCAAATGTTCTTATGCCAGATTATCTATACAATATTACTATAACATCACAGCTTGGATGGCAAATGTTCTTATGCCAGATTATCTATACACTATTACTATAACATCACAGCTTGGATGGCAAATGTTCTTATGCCAGATTATCTATACAATATTACTATAACATCACAGCTTGGATGGCAAATGTTCTTATGCCAGATTATCTATACAATATTACTATAACATCACAGCTTGGATGGCAAATGTTCTTATGCCAGATTATCTATACAATATTACTAAAACATCACAGCTTGGCAAATGTCTTGAGTTCAACGTTTGCTGTGGATTTCTTGCCCTTGTGTCATTTTTTCCTTCTGTTTCTTGTACTACATCAACTACATTTTACGTTTCACGAACGGTTTTAATTATGTGTTGTTGTTTTTTTTTAGTATGTTCTGTTAGCGTTTGTCTTTTGTGTGGGTTTTTTTTTTCTCAGAATATCGATTCTTTTATTTATTTCTTTTTTTCTTTTTTTGTGTGTGTGTGTGTGTATTTGTTTGAAAGAGACAGCCGTTCTCCATTATTGTGACCTTTTTCTTTTTAAATTACCATTTCACAACGGGACAGTTTAGTTCTATTTTATATTGTTGAAATGATTCGTCAATCTTTGTTTTTCAAAAGCTTTGTGTATTATAATGTTTGATTGACACAAACCCAAATGTCTTCATGACAGGTTTCTGGGAATTTGGGAATTCGTCCATAAAAGACTTTGAGCGTTTAAGTTTATGTGTGGGTAAGGATTCGTGTGAGAATCAAAAGGTTGTCTGAAGGCTGTTTCGTTTTGGGATATTCTTTTGTTTAAATTGACAATTGTTATGTAATGAAATGGATTTATTACTACATTGGTAATATTAATTGCTTTTTTTTAAAATTGTATATTCTACAAAAAAATGGTCTCACCTCTTATGTGAGTAGGACTCTGACTTTAAATGCGCCATTCATATATTACGTAGGCACTGATGGGATAGAGGGGGGGGGCTGGAGTTAATTTTAAGGCTTAATCTTGCTTCCTTTTTTTTATTTTATTTTTTTATAAATAAAGCGTAGGTGGGCAACTTCCAAGAAAGTTTCCCAATAAAATGAACACTCAATAGTTTTAAAACTGTAGGTATCATTATCATCTTGTTACTTTTTATATACTCATTAAAAATCGAATAGATGATTTAAAGGCATTGGGGATGTCATGGACTGAAGTGGGAAGGCTTGCCCGGGACAGAGAGAGACATGGCGGGGCTTTGTGACCGCCTTACGATCCTCTAGGAGCGAAGAGAATTAAGTAAGTATTTAAACGAATTATTTGCCGAATCCTAGATAAACCGAGTAATAGTAGCGGCAACTTCAAAGTTTTACTTTCATACGCAAAGCTTATCATGTTGATAATTCCCCCAACCCCACCCCCTTCCCCTATTCGTGTCCATCTACGCGCTTATATGCAACAACAGAAGCAGTTAGGACTTTTCAATACTGACTGGCCCGATTATGTATTAAAAAGTTTGAAATATGAAAATGTTCTTTGTCCTTGTTGGTAGCTATTTGTGTGCATATTATTTGAGGATTCATAATATAGTACCTAACTATAACAACAAATGTTTGGGATGTTTGGTGGAGGCCAATGACCAAGGAGTTTCCCGGTAAAGCTCTTAGTTTTGTATGCAGAGTGAAGAGCAAAAATCTATTAAAAAAATAGAATAATCACGATCCATGTCCTCAAAAAAATGCTTTAAGTGAAAATAATTTCGGTCCTTAGTAATTTTTTAAAAAGCGAAAACTTAATATTGCCGCATATGTCACTTTATGACGTTCTTCCTCCATTATTTTTTTTTAGTATAATAATTTTCTCCGTCATTTTGACGGGCATAACCACTAGTAATAATAAAAAAAAACGACAAGCAGAGCTTCGTAAAAATTGACACACTTGTCCTACAAGCTTTGCAATGAATTGTAAACTGTTTGTTGCGTGAGATGTCAAAAAGCATTGCTGAAGAAATCGTTTTTGTTGTTTTTGTTTAGTGGTAAACTCAATAGTGTTAAAAAAAACGTGTGGCTTTTGACATTTTCATAAAGTTTCACATCTAGTTATGGTCAAACAACTAAATGCTTCTTTAACCTTGTACAGCTAGACCCACTCAAATTAGACCTTTATCACTTTGACTTTTACAGTTGATCTTTATATTTGTATCTTGTATATCTTATCTTTATAATTTGAACGTAGATATTTTATCTTTATTATTTTTACTTTTACATTTGATCTTTATATTTGTAACTTGTATATTTTATCTTTATAATTTGAACGTAGATATTTTATCTTTATAATTTGTACTTTTACATTTGGTCTTTATCGCTTTTACTTTTACTTTTAATCTTTATCGCTATTGCTATTTAAATTTAATCCGTATCACTTTTTACAATTGATCGCTTTATCACTTTTACACCCATCTTGTACTGTACACGATTTGTTTTGCTTTTAAGACTTAAACAAAAAAATAAATAAATTATTTATTGCTTAGTTTAGAACTGGTAGTTGTATTGAAGTGGTACTGTGGTGTTATGTTATGAAGTAACTCAGCGCTCCGCCTTTTTTTTACACTGTCCGGTTAATTTTTTCTTTACTTGTGTCTTATTTTTTGTACCGTTCTTTATCTGTATTGTCAATTCGAACAAACATACTCGTAGAATAAAATGTATACTCTCCGTATACTCGGCGTGCCATTTTAAAATCTTGCCACATGCCAAGAATGGCATGCCTTCCAAGCGGCCACGAAGTCTGACCTCGCTCATTTCATTCTGTTATTATGTTATGTTCAAGTCGTTCATTCAGATCCTTTGAAATTCAGTTGTTTTTTTTTGTATATCTGTTTATGTGTTACATTTCATGGAATCAATCTTGTATCTCTATGGTTACATATCATTGAATCAATTTTGTAACTCTATTTATGTGTTACATTTAATGTAATCAATCTAGTATCTCTATTTATCTGTTACATTTAATGTAGGCTAATCAATCTTGTATCTCTATGGTTACATTTAATGTAATCAATCTCGAATCGCTATTTATGTGTTACATTTCATTGAATCGATCTGTGCGTCTCTAAGAATTCTAATCACTTGTTGTTTTGTTTTCAACCCATTTTACTCGACCTAATTTACGTGACCTATTTAATCTAGACCAGGGGTCGGCAACCATTTGATACAATTGTGCCAAAGTGGGATGGTTTATTCTCTCCGCGTGCCAACTGCCAACTGCCAACTGCTTAAGAGTCATTCTGATCTAGACCTAAATGTTTTGTAGAAGAGACTTGAATTGTCCTTTGGAGGTCTTACGCGTGCCACTGTACAAGCCTGGCACGCGTTGCATAGGTTGCCGATCCCTGATCTAGATTCTTGAATTGATATACAAAGTAGAAATGTGTTTACGTCTCACGTAATCCAATGTCCAGTTTTGTCTTAAACTGCGCTGTACTTTCTCAAACACACACACATGAAATAAATATAGAATAAAACACATTGTTGTAAATGATAATTAAACTATAATCAGATGAAGCGATGTAGGGTAAGATAAGCTTATTTATTCTTGCATCTACATTATGATTGCTTTTAATTGTATTTGTTAAACAACAACAACAAAAAAGGAGTTTTAAAGTAATGAAATCAATACTTTGATCACGATTACCCTTAGGTTGAGTTTAAACATAGTTTTTTTTTTAACTTTTTTTTGTACAACATGGCGGAACGTGAATAATTATTTACTGTTGTGTAAGTGTTGATGACAGTGAGAAGTAAACTTATACAGTATACGTTTAATACTTTAGTTTTACAGAGGGTTGATCATTACAGTAGCCCTAGAGCATAGTATTAATAGCTCCATTATATACATTTAATAATTCAGATGTTTACATAATTTGTGTACTTGTGATCTTCTTCACAATATTTAAACAAATTATTAAAAGTAATGCGGACCTGTTTTTTTGTTTTCGATGACAATTGATTAAAAAAAAAGATCATTGAACAACAACCAACAAAAAATCAACGAAAAACAACTAGATTGGCAATCGGTTTTGGTTCAATTCCCATTTATTGCTGTTGTTTTTAAATTGTTGCCCGGAGTAGTTTCTGTTCATTGCAAGAGGATTAATTATTTTTTTTACCTCCAGGAAGAAACCAGAATTACAGCTCGAAATAAACATAAAATGATTGGTGGAATGTTCTATGCTGATATTGTATCACTCATTGAATGCACCATGTCCTGGACTACATAATACAACTTACTGATATTGATGTTGAGAAACACGGCTATTACGTCATCAATCCTTTCATTCGTGGCGCCATATTTTGTTGTTGGTCCGATCACCTGAAAACAAAAAGTAAAAGTAATCTAATAGATTTGATTCAATCACCTGACGAGTGCAGTCAATGAAACAACTCCAGGCTACAGTGCACTGACTGGGATCTATGAAGTAAACACCGTGGGCTACCTGCTGCAGTTGTACACAGTGTCTGGAGCACCCGGTGTAAGCGATAACCTATGTTTGTTGTTGAAAAGCAGGAAAGTAAAAGGAAAAGGGGGAGGGGGGTGGGTTCGATCTCTGGGGTTGATCGGACTGAATGGTTGAGTGCCGCCGAGCAAGCTGAACTTACTGGACTAGTAGGGGGAAACGGTGAGTGTTCACTTCGCGTTCCAGTGCGTTTAGTTGTGTGTTTAGTTTTGTATAGCTTTTGGGTTCAAGCTCTAGTGCGTCTTTGTTTAAAAACAAAATGAAATCTGAGTGAAGAATTGCTATGATCCAAACTCGAATATTTTTACTGAACACCATGCGCCATTCATGTCTCACCCCTCATATATTGTTTTAATCAAATCTCAATTTGAGAGCATTGGTCCTATTTTTGGTTAATTGTCCACTGTAGGGAACTGTAAAAAAGTCGTCAAGTAGACTGAAAGCGCATGTGTTTTTTTTTAAATACTATGCAGTCGTGTATTTTGTATTTTATGTAGTGTATTTTTTTTTTTATAATAACACTTGACTGTAGCCGGTTGGTTTTCTATTACAAAGGTCGTATCAGACGCATTACTAACTTTTTAACTAAACATCAAGCCGATTGGTTTGGTAAGTTCTTGTTAAGCACAGCTATATTGGTACTAAGAAAAAAAATCGAAAGAAAAATTAAGTTTGAGAATCTTATTATAAGCAATGACATTTATTACTACAATTTTAAATAGCTGTATGGCCCTCGAAACTGAAGGTTAATCCTAGCTCGATCAAACGTATTAAGATTGCTTAAGAGAGATAAAAGCCGCTGTTGCAAAACAACAGATTCAAAGAGATGTGTTTAATGCTAAGTTTATGTAACGGAAACATGTATTGATCTTTTCAAAAGTATTGGCTAAGTTAACGAATGTTTCAAAAATCAAGGGCGCTTATCCATGTTTTTTTTTCTCTCCCTTGGCTTCCTATCCAAGAAAAGTAGAAAAGTTCTATGCTGAGATACTGTTTACAAACTCTGTAAAGGAAAATGGTGAACCAATATAACTTTTACTTGTTCACAGCCAAAGTTAGCAATGTCTAACTTACACTCTAACTCATACACACATACAATCATATACAGACACACTCACACACGAGCATTTCAACCCAGAGGTTGCATGATAAAGACTTCTCCTTCCCAATAGTGACAGTATCTTGATTCTGCCCTTCCTAAATAGAACTTTGCTATTTCCTATCTAACTCTAACGTCATCTGTATGGTGGTGGTGGTGGTAGTGACGACTGCGGCGGCTCCACCGCTCCCAGGTTGTGTTCATTCCATTTCCAGCTTGACTTAATAATTGAATCTAAAGCTCGTGAGGGAGGGGATCAATTACTGGAGCTGTTGGTCTGCTTGGTCAGTTCGGACATTTCGGTCGGTCAGTAAGGACATCGTGTTAGTGTGTGTGTGTGTGTGTGTGTGACCGGCAGCGATATTGGTAAAGTCAATAGATGAGACTTGTTCAATACTTTGACATCTCTGACATAATTTGTCCTAACCGAGGATAGATGTTGGACTCTTAAAGTTTGTCCCTAAGGATGATTGTGTTGTTGTTGTTTTCGTTTGTTTTTTAATAATTGTATTTTAGTTTTATGTGCTTTTAGTTTGGTAAAGCTTTAGAAGTCAATGTCTTTTTACCGAAATAGCATTAATTGGTTTCAATGTATTAGCAAAAAGTGGGCTAATACAGCTACAAGAACCAAACGCAGCTATACGTTTAATTAAAGTTGTTTACTTTTACAATGTGGAACTAATTATCTTGTAATTTTCTTTTCTTAAGCTTAATTATATTTCTTAGATGTTTATTTTACTAAAGACTTTAAGACTTGTGTAGATTATGTAACCATGTTAATTAAATTAAAATAAAGTTTAAATATGTGTGTATATAATACTATATAAAGTATTAATTAAATAAAAAAAAGTTTAAATATGTGTGTATATAATACTATATAAAGTATAAATTAAATTAAAATAAAGTTTAAATATGTGTGTATATAATACTATATAAAGTATTAATTAAATTAAAATAAAGTTTAAATATGTGTGTATATAATACTATATAAAGTATTAATTAAAATAAAAAAAAGTTTAAATATGTGTGTATATAATACTATATAAAGTATAAATTAAATTAAAATAAAGTTTAAATATGTGTGTATATAATACTATATAAAGTATTAATTAAATTAAAATAAAGTTTAAATATGTGTGTATATAACACTATGTAAAGTATTAATTACATTAAAAAAAAGAAGTGGGAATAAAATTAATTTTATATAACTGTATTAGGAGTCGTAATAAAGGCGGAGCGGCAGTGAGCATTAGCCAGGGAAACTGATGACCGCTGCTTCATTTAGTCCATTGGACCAACATGGCAAGTTTAGAATGACCATCTATTATTTCCTCGACCTTTTGAAGTCATTCTTCAATTTGCTCATCTAGCAGAGCAAGGGGACCATACTTACAAAAACTGAAATTTAAAAAAAGGGAGGCTATCGGAAGTCCATCGGGACAATCGGACCGGGCTGCAAGCTGAATGAATAGTTAATGCCAACAAACACTGAAAATTGTTTCCCCCTTGCCAGTGGGGAGAGCAAAATAACGTAAACAAAGGGAGGTTATTACAACTGGAATATTGTGTGATAATAGCCGTTGTTCTTGTTCAAACTTAGTGAACGGATGTAAGCCCAGGTAGCCCAGCAGGATTAATACGACAAATCAATGCCGCGATGCGCGATACAAAATTGTTGCGGGTCATTCAGGCCTGTCGTCGTGGCGTAATTTTCTGCCCACACATACACAGACACACAGAGACGCTGGCCAAGTCGGTATTCTGATATTGATTTTATTCCAATGTCCAAATGAAAGAACTTCTCTGGTGTTTTGTGAGAGTTTGTTTCTCATTAGCGTTAGTCCATAACAGACGTTTCGAAAAAAAACAAAAACGAAACCCCGGGTGGGCTGGAGCTTTTGTTATCTACTACCCATCTCCCTCCAGTGTCCCCTTTTTTTTTCAAGAGCGACACACATTTCTCCTCAAGACTTGTCATCATCTAGCGTTATCATTTGCGTATTATCATTTACGTGTTATCATTTACGTGATATCATTTGCGTGTTATCATTTACGTGTTATCATTTATGTGTTATCATTTGCGTATTATCATTTACGTGTTATCATTTACGTGTTATCATTTACGTGTTATCATTTACGTGTTATCATTTGCGTGTTATCATTTACGTGTTATCATGTGCGTATTATCATTTGCGTGTTATCATTTACGTGTTATCATTTACGTGTTATCATTTACGTGTTATCATTTACGTGTTTTCATTTACGTGTTATCATTTACGTGTTATCATTTACGTGTTATCATTTACGTGTTATCGTTTACGTGTTATCGTTTACGTGTTATCATTTACGTGTTATCATTTACGTGTTATCATTTACGTGTTATCATTTACGTGTTATCATTTACGTGTTATCATTTACGAGTTATCATTTACGTGTTATCATTTACGTGTTATCATTTACGTGTTATCGTGTGATGAAATACGAGCATGGTGGCCGAGCGGGCAGAGCGTTCGAATTGCGCAACGAGGTTCTGGGTTCGAATCCTGGTGGATTCTCTCCAGGGACTTGGAGGGTGTCAATGAGACATCTCAGCTCTGATGGGTACCTGACTTTAGTTGGGGTAAAGTAAATGTGGCTGGGTATTGTGCTGGCAATTTACAACTTTCTATATAAAATAAAAATATCTCAAGAAAAAAAAAACCATCTACAAAACAATAATAAGGCCAGTGGTGACTTATGGCAGTGAGACCTGGACACGCACAAAAAGTACAGAAAACATACTAAATACCTGGGAAAGAAAAGTCCTCAGAATTTTTTTGGACCAACCAAAGATAAAGATGGATGGAGGATGCGCACCAACAGAGAGATCTGCGAGCTATATGAAGACCCTACCATTGTGGCCGAAATAAAAAAAGGGGCAGACTACGCTGGACAGGCCACCTGGAACTAATGCCTAACAGCAGAGGAGCGAAAGTGATAATTATATGCTCAGAACCCCAGAGGAAAACGACCTAAAGGCTCACCCAGACTGAGATTGTTAGACGATGTTGAGATGGATCTGCGACAGATCGGGGTACAGGCCTGGAAAAAGAAGGCAAGGGATAGGTCCGATTGGAAGGAGGAGGTGAGGCAGGCCAGAGCCCTCCATGGGCTGTAGCGCTAGAGATGACGATGAAGATACAATGTCCGTTTTATTAAATCGCATTTTTTTCTACTTTAAATGAATACTTGTAGGCCTATTATTCCTATTATCATTAACTATAAAAAGATGGACCGCTTGCTCTATTTTTAGATCTTATATTCTTTTTCCGTGCGCATACAACACTGATCTATAAATGTTTCCGGTGTATACAACTTTCGATTTTAATTTTACTTCAGAACATCATAGCGGTTAAATAAAACGAAACAAGTATAGCAACTACTTTATAGCAACTACTTTATTTAGAATCGGGAATTCAGAAAATCAGTGTTTCGAGTCATCATATAGCAGAAATACTAAAGCAAGCGGTCCATGTGTATTATAGTCAATGATTTTATCAACGGGAATGTCATGTCTTTGTGCCTTGTGCAACACCGCCAGCGAATTTCAAAAATGAGTGTTTGGCCGTTATTATTTTCTTTTCTTCGTATTTTTTTTAAGCTCAACACCTCAGATGCCAGAAATGCAAACATTATAATGAATCAACAACAACTAGACCAAGTAAAGAGTTAAAAATATCTAGGAGCCATCCTATCCGTAGACGGAAGCTGTGAGAGAGAAATTTGAGACAAGATTTGGTCAGCAATGGCGGCAATGACTAGACTAAAGAGAATAATGGTCCAGTAAAAGCATTAGTCTCTCAACAAAGCTCAGGCTTTACAGAGCCTTTGTGTGAAAACCATTGTTCTGTACGGATCTGAGACCTGGACACTGCTAGCAGCCACTGAAAACAAATTGCAGGCATTCGAAAATAAATACATGAGAAAAATCCTTTGAATCTCTTACCTAGAACACATGTCTAACGAGTATGTCTGGGACATAATAGCCTCAATTGCGGGCCCTCAAGAAACCATTATGGCAACAATCAAGCGGCACTAGCTGACATGCTTCGGTCATGAATTGCGGCATAATAACCTGCCAAAAACCATCCTCCAAGGCACTGTAAAAGGTGGACGTCGGAGAGGCCGTCAGAGGAAATGCTGGTTCGACAATTTAAAAGAGTGGACAAAGCTGCAAATGACTTAACTATTGACATCCGCTCAAGATAGGCAAAAATGGAGAAAGATGACTGCTGAGGTGTCTATTCGCTCCCCCCCCCCCCCCCCCCCAACGATCACAACAGTAAAGGGTCTGATGATGATAAGAACATTTCGTGTTTTGTTTTTTTAAATATAGAAGTCTTATCTTCATCTTATGTCGTGAATTAATAACAACAAGAATTAATCCGGCGTGTTTATACATATGTAAAATGTCAATTTATTTACCGATACAAAGACATTGTTTACTTGTTATAGATTTTATCTGATTGGAAAAACATTAAAACTAATACAATACAAGTGAAAAAGAAAACCAAATGTCCTTGGTTACCTAATAGTCACGTGACACGAGCTTATGCCGTAAGTTGTGTATTGAACGCTTTGTCAGAGAAGTTTAAAAGGTTCAGATGTACCACTATCCTTAGTCTTGTAGTAAACGATCCCTTCGCAGACCTCGAATACTTTTTTAAACACATTTCAGGTAGCACTCAAATGCGAAAAGGGGGAGGGGGGCTGAATACTAATAGGCTATCTTAAAATTCCAACTTCAACATTTCACATTGTATATTATATATATGTATTATGTTATATGTATACAAGAGAGAGAGAGAGAGAGTCAGAGAGGGAGGGAGAAAGAGAGAAGAAACCAAATTATCATAGAACTTCAATTTTTGTCTCAAATCTGTCTCAATTTCAATTTACTTAACAACAACCAAAAAAAAAAAGTACTGGTAACATCATTAGAATTAATGGTATTTTCCTTAAACGGAAATCGTTAAAATAGCAATTTTTTTTTACCCATTGTGTACTTTGGTGTACTTTGTCGATGCCATAATAAAGCTTTTCTGTGCTGGATATTTGTACAATTTTTTTGTAATCAAGTGACTTTTTTTTTTAATGGAGACACGGGGAGCCATATTGTTTTTAGACAACTTGTACTGCTGGAAGGCAAAAATGAACTTCTCTAACTTAGAACAATTAAAAAACAAAAACACAATACAAAGTGGGAGGGAAACGGTGAGTAAAAGAAAAAAAAAGAAGAGAAACTAGTGAGGGACTAGAAGAGACATTGAAAAGAAGAAAAAATAGAGAAACTAGTGAGAGACTAGAAGAGACATTGAAAAGAAGAAAAAATAGAGAAACTAGTGAGAGACTAGAAGAGACATTGAAAAGAAGAAAAAATAGAGAAACTAGTGAGAGACTAGAAGAGACATTGAAAAGAAGAAAAAATAGAGAAACTAGTGAGAGACTAGAAGAGACATTGAAAAGAAGAAAAAATAGAGAAACTAGTGAGAGACTAGAAGAGACATTGAAAAGAAGAAAAAATAGAGAAACTAGTGAGAGACTAGAAGAGACATTGAAAAGAAGAAAAAATAGAGAAACTAGTGAGAGACTAGAAGAGACATTGAAAAGAAGAAAAAATAGAGAAACTAGTGAGGGACTAGAAGAGACATTGAAAAGAAGAAAAAATAGAGGGACCTGAAGAGTTATTGCATGAGAAAGACTAAACTAAAAAAGGAACGATTTTGAACTATCCATGTTAAAGACCAAGTGAAGAGGTTTTTCTCAAAGGAACGAGATTTGGAATAGCCTCATACGGCAGTGACGCTAGAGAAAGGAAATAAATAAATAAAACTCGACACTATAAATCTATATTTAACCATTTTGTTAAAAATAAGAACCGGGAAAAGATTCAAAACATGTGGCAATAGATTCAAAACACGTGACAATATTCATTTTTCCTAGTTCGAATCCTTTCACTTACGTCACTTTCCTATGTTGCCGGAAATAAAAACATCTCAAATGGCTACGAGATTTGGACTTTTCCTCCGAAAAACACACACATTTCAGTGCAAATATTGAACTAATTACTTAAAATTTATCTTTGATATTTTGTAAAAATGACTTTTATTAACATTCAGTTGCTGAATACACTATTTACTATCGAAATCAAATGTTTACTCAATTTTGATAAAAAGCTCTTCACTTGGTCTTTAAATTCGCACGAATCAAGTCATGAAATGTCTTGCAAATGATATTTAGGTTTAGAAGAAATAAACACAATATTTTTAAACGCGATTTTTTATGTGTTTTTATCTATTAATTTAACATAAACAACGCCATTTTGTCATTTTTGTCTTATGACTTCACAGGAGAAGAGTTACCAACCCTAACCTATAAAACTAACCGATACTAACCATGCGCTACTAAAATGAATGAAATTTTAATAGCGCTTGGTTAGTATCGGTTAGATTATATAGGTTAGGGAAGGAAACCCCTTGACGACAATGGCCGAAATAACGTTGTTTTGTGCTATATAAATAGTAAAAAATCGGGAATAAAAATATTTTTTACAGTCTAAATATCGTTTGAGAGACATTTAATGACTTGATTTGTCCGAATTCGGCATGGATCTTTAAAAATATTTCACAGAGAACCAAAAAACTCGTGGGCTAACGTAGGTAAACAATTACCAATTAAATTAATGAGATGTCTAAGATAAAAATATAAAATATTGAGAGTCAGATACATTATAAGAGAAGGAAATAGACTGAAGAATATAAGTGGAAGAATAGAGTCAATAATTACAGAGAGAGAGAGAGAGATGTGGAGATATAGAGAGAATAGAGCGAAAGCTGAGCTCGAAGACAATTTAAGAGAGTTGGATAGAGAGATACGGAACGGCAGAGATAGAATAGATAGAAAGAGAAGATTCAATAGATCTTAGAGTGAGCACTAAATCTAGGCTCTACATGTAACATTTACCTAACTTGTGCCCTAAGCCTTTAAGCTACTCATAAAAATAATATTCCACTAAGTTACTCACTAAGGTAATTTAAAATATAAACCTACTCCACATTTCACATTCATATCTATTGTAATTGTAAAGTTCAGTTTTCGTCTCCTTATGTTTGAACTGACTTATTGTTTTCCTTTTAGAGTCTTACAAATATGTAATTACGAAAACATTCTCTATCCTCTCTCTCCATCTCTTTCTCTCTCTTTCTCTCTATACTGGTTTTTGCGTCCTTTAAACAAAATCAATAAATCTATTTATCCACACAACTGAAGGCTATATGTAGCCTTGATGGTATATATGTGTGTGTGGAGAGAGGAGTGTGTGTGTGGAGAGAGGAGTGTGTATGTGTGTGGAGAGAGGAGTGTGTGTGAGAGAGAGGGGGATAGTCTTGTGGGTCAAGACGCGCTCACACATATTTTTTTCTCTCCCTTGTAACTTCTTTTTTCCCTTTCCCGGTTCCTTCCCTTGGTTGAAACCTCGACTTCTGAAGAGGTAAATTGTATTACTTCACGGCCCATTCACTGTGTAAACTTTATCTCAACTCAAAATAAAGGGGATGCTCTTAGTATTCAAGTAGAGCTCACCCCCCCCTTTCCCCACCCACTCTCCACCCCTATCTCACACCTAAAACCTCCCCCCCCCTCCCCTTACATGTTGGGTAAATTTTGAAGGCTTTCGGCTGTTCTTATGAATAAGAAAGGGAGAGAAAAAAAAATCGTGTTTATACGGAGACAGACATGATAGCATTATTTTGACAACAGGTAGTTTGTATCGAGAAAGACATAATAGTATTACTACATGTATTTTGACCAGTTTGTATGGAGACAGACATGATAGTACATTTTGACCAGTTTGTATGGAGACAGACATGATAGTACATTTTGATCAGAATAAATGAGCTTCTAATATTATTCCTATTCCTATATATATAATTATATAATTGATTAGTAATTTATTAATTTACATTAGTTACGAGGAATATTTATTATTGTTGTTTTTCATGTAATGTTTCCCACAATGTCGGGGGAATAATGCGGTAGCATATCGTGAATTTCATGACATTTGAGAGAAAATAATAATGAGGGGTTAAGAGGTCGCCGCCCAGTGTAAGGATGTCATAGTCTTACTGTGACGATTAAAATTTTACATCACTGATGGCAACAATAGAAACCTTGACGTTGCACCGATATATATATATAGATAGGCCTATTAATAATTCGTTGCTTTCATTTGAGCAGGCTTATAAGAAAATCGTTACATTTTTAATGACAAAAAGGAGTTTAAATCGTGTCTATAGTAACATAAAACATCAACAATTTAAAAGTGAAAACCACGATGTAGTTCATGATGGATTGGGCTTGATAAAAAATGAATGAGAAGTTTAGTATTCGGGTATTAATACCGTATCTGACCGAAATACGTAGGACTACATTTTTTCCTCGTTCGTTTTCGACAAAATTATTTTGTTAAAAAAAATCATTGGACTATACAATAGTAGTAAATTATCCCGTCGGACCAAATCCATCCATAGGGCCGGTGAAACGGCATTCATCAGTTTCTATGGCCATGGCATATAAGGGGATTTTGTGGTCAGCCCAACTAATGTCAGGTATTCATCAGAGCTGGGTAGACCTGGGGGACACCCTTTCAGACCCGGGAACGAACCCTAGCCTTCACCAGGTTTCAAACTAGCTGCCGGTCTGCTACCTCACTCCATATCGAACTATAAATCGGGACAGATTTATAAAAAATATGGATATTCAGTTGGTAATATTTATTAAGGAGATATTTAAATGAGGGTCTCAAAAGGGTACGATTACGTCAAGGTACCCAAAGGTGTATTAGTTGAACTAATCAGCTTGCTGGACAAATGAAAAAAAATTATTTAAAAAATTACTTGCCGAAAAGGCGGTGTGGTGAGATTTAGACTTATGCCTAAAGTGATGAAATAGAAGAAGTTAATTTAGATGTTGGGCAAATAAAACGTTATGTTATTTCAGTAGACTTAGTTTTGTTTAGTTTAAAAGATAATCAACAGCAATAAAGAAGACAATTCATTTTAATGGCACATAACTATTTTATTCAACTCATAATTTTTGGTGTTTGTATGGGGGAGGTATTTTGATTAAAGTTATAACGGATTAAAAAAATAGAAAAGTTTACAGAAAAAAACAAAGACTTGGACACTTGAATGGAGCGGCTAAAATTAACATCTAATTTCCTAGTCTAGGTCTACCGCTTTCATTGGACGTAGACTTTGACACTTAAATGTAGCGGCTAAAATTAACATCTAATTTCCTAGTCTAGGTCTACCGCTTTCATTGGACGTAGACTTTGACACTTAAATGTAGCGGCTAAAATTAACATCTAATTTCCTAGTCTAGGTCTACCGCTTTCATTGGACGTAGACTTTGACACTTAAATGTAGCGGCTAAAATTAACATCTAATTTCCTAGTCTAGGTCTACCGCTTTCATTGGACGGTTTGGTTTTTTTTAAAAAACAACGGTTAAGTTGAGGATTTTATGATCTAATCGTGCCCTCTGTCAGTGTTCAGCTTCACACATTTTGCAGTCACTGACTTGGGCGATAATGACTTATGACAGACGTAGCGTGGTGGATTTATGCTCTCTATCATCCGACACCTACACATGTACACACGAACCTTCACACATACCCAGGAACCTTCACACACTCACACATATACTCTCTCGCATGAATGCGCATACATATATTTTACTCGCACTCACACAAACACACACACACACACACACCGTGCATGTCGTGATAAGGGTTTATTAATGGCTCTGGGGGCTTTATTAGCCAGCCTGTCACTCAGTGATATTGTTCTCAGCTGACGGTGGTCGTTAACTTATTACCATGGGGGGAATAAAGCGCTTCGAAACGTAAGGTGTCTGACACGTGGCAGAGGCTCACGCTGATTGACATTACGACGTAAGGTGTCGGACACATGGCAGAGGCTCACTCTGAGGGATACTACGACACAAAGTGTCCGACTCATGGCAGACCTCCACTCTGATGGACATTACGAGACAAGGAGTCGTAAGCAAGGCAGAAGCTCATGCTGATGTACATTACGACACAAGGTGTTGGACACATGGCAGAAGCTCACGCTGATGTACATTATGACACAAGGTGTCCGACACATTTCAGAAGCTCACGCTGATGGACATTAATACCCAAGGTGTCGGACACATGACAAAAGCTCACGCTGATGGAGAATACGTCACAAGGTGTCGGACACATGGCAGAAGTTAATGCTGATTAACTCGACGTTGTGTATCTACTAAAAAGTGTTTTTACTAACAGTTCTGTCATATTTCAGAATGCTAAATGAACTTCTATATCTAGATTAATGCACCTTACTTCTAGGTTTTTTGTCGACTCTCTCTTTTGTCACTGTCGTTATAAAATATTTATGTATGTATATTTATATATATATATTTATAGGACTATATATATCTTGCGGTAATTAAACTTTCTTTTTTTTATTTCGCATTGAGAACTTGTGGCATTTTAAAAATTACTTTTCAATTACCCATGCACGAGAAAATTATTGACAGACATACAAAGGTGGTTTTCTAGCGGTGTTATTCATTGCGCTTAGTGTATGTGTGTTTGTATATGTGTTTTTATGTATGCGTATTGGTGTATGTGTGTTAGTATATGTGTGTTGGTGTATGTGTGTTTGTGTATGTGTGTATGTGTGTTTTTGTAGACTATGTGTGTTTGTGTACGTGTGTTTGTGTGTGTTTGTGTATGTGTGTTAATGTATTTGTGTTAGTGTACCTGTGTTAGTGTATATGTGTTTGTGTCCGTGTGTCTGTGTATGTGTGTTTATGTTTGTGTATGTGTGTTAGTGTATGTGGGAAACGGGGTGAGGGGTGGAAGTGGGGGGGGGGGTGAAGGAGCGATTGGGACAGCGTCCATGTTAAAAACTGACACGTCAGAGGTTCGTGTCATCCAGATGAGTTGCTGATGACATCTCTGACATCACACAATCAATAGACCCGTGGCTTCCTGTATAACAAACTTCTTAATAAGCCTTCGTGACGGACAATGTTGATGTTAATAAAATAGTTCAAATTCTGTTCATGTAAATATAATCGTCCATGATATTTATTTAATGTTTAAATATCTTTATTTAAATACATGGTTTTAATTGCAGTATCTCAATTAATTGATCTAATTTTGATCTTTTTTAACTAAAGTTTTAAGAGTGGCTTATATCGAAATCATGAATTGGACTTAAAACAATATTTTGTTTCCATGTTATTCGAATAGAAAAGTTTATCATAGAGTATCTAGCAATTGTTGTTATGTACTGTTTTTCGCCAGGGAAAGGCCACCATAGATGGAACATTCTACAGGAGAAGCCCTGCCCCATAATGCTGCGTGATATTTAAGTTTCCGGGACAAATGTCGGAACCCTCCGTGGGAGACCTGGCGTCTTTACGAAATTGTAATAAATGGAGAAACTGTTAACGTGTGTCTGGTGAAATTTGAGACTGTTAATCTTCCTGCCCATGACGTCGTTAGACTATGCGGTCTCCTTCAATAGCTGCATATAATCTAGACACTTAGATCCGGTGACATACTCTAGACCAGGGGCCGGCAACCTATGGCACGCGTACTAGACTTGGCACGCAGAGCGGTTTTCAATGGCACGCGGAAGACCACGAAATCTTTGACATGAAAAAAAAGGATGATTTTTAGGCTGCTGGCACAATGAATGAGTTCGAAGTGCTACTTTGGCACACTATTATAAAAAGGTTGCCGACCCTGAGCTACAGTTTCTTTATTTATCGTCACATGGCCTACAGTTGTTTTTTTATTGTCACATGGCCCACAGTTGTTTTTTTATTCTCACATGGCCTACAGTTTTTATTTATTGTCACATGGCCTACAGTTGTTTTTTTTGTCACATGGCCTACAGTTTTTTATTGTCACATGGCCTACAGTTTTTTTTATTGTCACATGACCTACAGTTGTTTTTTTATTGTCACATGGCTTACAGTTGTTTTTTATTGTAACATGGCCTACAGTTTGTTTATTTATTGTCACATGGCCTACAGTTTGTTTATTTATTGTCACATGGCCTACAGTTGTTTTTATTGTCACATGGCCTGCAGTTGTTTTTTATTGTCACATGGCCCACAGTTTGTTTTTTTATTGTCACATGGCCTACAGTTTTTTATTGTCACATGGCCTACAGTTTGTCTTTTTATTGTCACATGGCCTACAGTTTTTTATTGTCACATGGCCTACAGTTTGTTTTTTATTGTCACATGGCCTACAATTGTTTTTTATTGTCACATGGCTTACAGTTTTTTTTTTTTTCACATGGCCTACAGTTGTTTGTTTTTATTGTCACATGGCCTACTGTTGTTTTTTTTATTGTCACATGGCCTACATTTTTTTTTTATTGTCACATGGCCTACTGTTGTTTATTTTTATTGTCACATGGCCTACATTTGTTTTTTTTTATTGTCACATGGCCTACAGTTTTTATTATATCATGGCATAAAGTTTCTTTTTTTTCTGTCACATAGCATACAGTTTGCGAACGCAGACGGCTACACGATTTAGATGATGATAAACACTGACATAAAGCGATGGTTTAAAGATAGTGGACGCTATAATGCTAAATCACGGTACCGGTCAAGCGTCAACATTATTAATGATACAATTCTATAATACTTCCTATGATAAAAATATTATTATAATTTTAAGAAGTTCAGCTGCATATTTAATGTGCAAAGAATTGCATGGAGAATACGAAAGTAGTATTCTTCTTGAAGAAAGGAGGGGGGGGTGAGGGAGAAAGAAAGAGGGGTAATTCGTCAGGAAAGCATTGTGTTTCTTGAAATAGCCGAGAGACAACTTGTTACTTCCCCTGGGAGTTGTATTGTCGAGGCGACCACAGCCAGTTGGAAAATATCACAAAATTGTCCACTTAAATATATTTACTTAATTACTTTATTTAGATTACAGAGAATACACATTAGGTTGGATCCATTGCTACCAAAAAGACTAGAGCGAGAATGGTTTTTACTTGAGCTTAGTGCCCTTTACACTAAATAATTGCAGCTTTTTTTTTTTTTAATATTAGCACCATTAGTAATAATAAAAATAATTTGTAACAAAAAATAATTAATACTAAAAGGGTAAGGGTTGATCATCAGAGTTTGAAAAACCGATATCGATTTTTATGTCAGCATAACAAAAAAAAGTAGGTACTTTTGCCACATGATACCTCTACAGCGATTTATAAAGAAAAATGTGTTTGTTGTGAGTTGTGTGTTGTGTTACTGGCTTTCGTTTTCTTTCCCAACAAAATGAAAGCGACACGTTGAAGCAAAGAATCAATGAAATTTGATGAAAAAGCAAAGATTTCAGAGGCTTGCATTGATTCGAATCATCATTATAAATTGATTAATAAGCCCAAGAGAAACGGATTTGCCATAGAAAATAACGCATCATTTCATATCTGATTTTGAGTGATTCTCACAAAGAAAACAAAAGACCTGTATCATTTAGTTGTTGTACGGATTGAAAACCGCTCTGTCTGCCAAGTGTGGCAGTAATAATCAAACTGTAGGCTATGTGACAGTAAATAAACAAATAATCAATAGAATCACAAGCAAGGCATTTCAGAGACGATCTACGTTTGTCGTTGTCCAGACCGACCATTTGAACTTTTAAAGTTGTTGGCGAGTTCTAATTCTATGGGTTTGGGCTGGGGAGGAAGGGGTGGAAGGGGGAGGAGCAGGGGTCGAAAGAGTTCTTGTATTTCTCGGTTCCGGCCCTCCTGGAGAGCAGTCGTCCACTTATCAACTCCTAGAATCTACTAGTTTCTGGACGTACCACTTTTCCTCTTAGCCAAAAGTACAACAATGTTTGAAGTAGACATGTTCACTAGATTTAGATATTTTCTTTTTATATATATTATTTTTATAGTTCTAATGATATTCTTTTTATAGTTCTAATGATGTTACTTATTATATTGATGGAGCTACAAAAAACAACGGTGTTGTTTTATATTATTTATAATTGGCGATAAAATTTATGGAATTGTTTTTATTTTATGACATTGACAATCGATTTAAGTTTTGGATTTTTTGTATATTATATCTACACTAGGGACTGTTTCATATTAATTAGACAAGTTATACCAAATACCTTCAAAATGATTTTACTCATTTGTATAACTTAACTCCTTTATATAACGTGTATGGTCGTGGACTTACCAGCATACAAAAAATACATTTGTGTGTTAATTTGTTTTTAACTAAATTCCTCTGAGCAAATTTCTTAAATCAGAATTTTTTTATAGTAATCTGGCTTCTGGCATGCTCGTCCTTGTATGTGTTTGTTTGTGTGTGTTTTGCATGTGTGTATGTGTGAGAGCGTCTGTCTATTCCTGTATTCCTTCCATCTGAAGTATGTATTGATCCAACAGTTTAGGGAGTTAAAAAAAACAACTAACTAGCGCCACCAGCAACTATTTATGGAGACTTTATTGACTTTGACCTAATTACTGGAAGCCCAACAGAAACATTATGAGATTCACTTTTTAAAAGGTCATTTTTTTCATTAATACTTTTTTAAAAAAATGAGGATGGCATGAGTTTGTAAACACATTTAATGTATGTCATAAAAAGTTCATCAATTCTATTTAATAAATGTTTAACGGCTGAACATTTTCTTGGTAGACCTATATTTTTTTTACTTATAGAGAAAAAGTATCGAATGAGAAATATGATTACCTTACTTGTAAAAAAAAAAAAAGAAGGTGAATAAGGGGACAAGTGGAATTTCACATAAACTTTCGAAGCGACCTTCTTACAACCATCGGTATAACACACAATCATCGGTATAACGTACAACCATAATAGTCAAACAACATTATTATCCATCATCAGCTAACTATATCTTTTTGAAAACCTGTTTATATGTAAAGTTAACACACACACAACACTCGTCAAATTCAGCCTAGCATTTAGCATTCATTTCTTTAATACATAATTGTTATTCGTGTTAAAATCAGTTCCCACCCAAAATAGCTTATCTAATGGATGTGTTGTTGGTCCACTTGCAAACCTTATTAAATGAAATACTTATAACAGTTTCTATTCGCTTATCACTCTATTAGGCATATTTAAATTTGCTCACGACTGAAAATAAACTATGAAACTAAGACATTTGATTAATAATTAAACAAAATATTAATTGCTAGGTATATAACAGCTGCATTAACGTTATGTTTAGACTTACTGCGATTGTTATCTTTAAAACAAAAACACTAAACAACTCTTGAATGACTGTACTGGTTGTTATGCTATTATCACTAGAGTGGTGGGGGAATACACGGAGCGTTCATCTAGACTAGGGATCGGCAACCTTTTGTTACTGGTGTGCCAAGGTAGGATTTCTAATTCAATCAGCGTGCCAACAGTCTAAAAGTCAAACCACTCTTTTCTTGTAATTGTCTTTTTTTTTTAGTCTTACGCGTGCCATTGACAATGGCTCGGCGTGCCAAGTCTGGCACGCATGCCGTAGGTTGCCGACCCCTGATCTAGACTACTTTCTAAGTCTTGGGCTACCGACCATGAGACAAATGTGAATAGATTACAAATATCTGCCCATTTATCTTCAGATTGTCGTAAATTCCCATGTTGAAATTCTACTGAAGACTATAATGGCTATCTGTGTTTTCTGATATTGATTTCTGTGTCTTCTTCTGGGGTTTTATAGTTACTAAAATGTGTATTTTACGTGCTATCACTTTCTTTCTTTCGATACTAAGGATAAGATAGAGGTTGGATACCAAAGTACTAATGGGAGTAGCTTACAAATGCTAATTATTATTTTAGAAACTGTTTCTGTGCAAATGAAAACACATCCAAAGTCCGGTTCATTTTTAATTAGGGCAAATAAGATAACACAAGCAAACTATAGTAAAAACATAACTACAATATATTTTAAAGTATAGAGTGATAATATAATTACAATTAAAGTGCA
Source organism: Anisus vortex (assembly GCA_949126835.1). NCBI lineage: Eukaryota > Metazoa > Mollusca > Gastropoda > Planorbidae > Anisus > Anisus vortex. Next base: position 58,821,402 of record OX421492.1, on the reverse strand, counting down.
ATAGATTGAAGCTAAGTAACCTTTTGAGAATATTTTAATGTTGTTTTTTTTGGCATAACCTAAACCTTGATCCTTGAAGTATTCGAGAAATGTCAACATAAATTTTTATGTCCTTAATAATATAATAAAAATAATAATAATAATGCGTATCCCGTTGAGGACAGTTCTATGCACTGACAACACTTGGAGAGTACAAACACGAAGAATAGACGAAAATGTATATAATATTATGTGCTTAATGAATTTGATTGCGGTTTTCAGTTCGGGCGACGCGACATACATGTCAACTATTGCCAACTGTGGACTTACGAGACCAAAGCCCTTTTCGAGCAGTTTTGGTAGACAGGGTAGTGTTGAAGAAGTCGTGTTGGGCACCATTCTCTTTCGGTAGTACTTCTCTTGTGACATACTCTACTCTATGTTAAGTATGAGCTGTTGGAGTTTGTTATTTATTTCTTCTTTGGGCTAAATAAATTAATATTGAAGTAACACTTTATTGAAATGCTATTGCAGGTCATTGCCAACGTCTTCACCTACATCTGTGTCAATGTCATCGGCATCTTCTTTCATTACCCCATGGAGGCCCAACAGAGGGAAGCCTTTCTAGAGACGAGAAATTGTATCAGTGTCCGCCTGGCAACACAGAAGGAGAATCAAAAACAGGTGAGTGGCTCTTTATATATCTCTGTGTGCGCTGAGTTTGTTTGATTTAATCTACAAGCTGGAGTCATGTGGTGTTTTACCGTAAAGTACCGTAAAAATACCGTACAGCTCACTTTCTTTAAAACAATACTGAGTAACAACTCAAATGCCTTATGGGTGCGATTCTCAAACCTTTCTTCAAATGGAAAATACTTTCTGTATTCCTTGATCATTGTCATAAACGTCCATGTTTTTAAACCCTTTTAGTCTAAAAATTGTGTATACCAATTGTAACATCGTCTATGTAAATGCAAGACAGAAACGGAGTAATTTATTTATTAAAGTTACTACAAACAATCCCAATGTGCATGTGAAAGGCTTAATCGCTTGAAATTATTTGCAATAAAAAATATAAACTGTATTTGCAGTAGTAATTCGGGGTTTCCCTAATGTCGTGTCGCGATCTGGCACGGGTCCAAGGTAGCAAAGTTGTAAAATCGATAAAACAAAATTGTTGAAATTCAGTGAGATTATCGTAATATACTAGCCATATACCTCTTCCAGTTCATGTTGCCCCGGTGTGTACCTTTTTGTATTTGGTTTTTAGCTACATCCCTCTAGTATAGGGTTGCCAGACGTACGGCAAAAGGATGACATGTCCTCGTTTTTAGACTATTGTCCTACGTCCGGCAGGCAAATCTAAAAACCTTTAAAATGTCCGGCTTTTGTAATATTTTATGTTTAGCCGGTGTACAGTATTAAACATAGTATTAACCTCTTAAGAATAGAATTAATAAACAAGTGACCATGTGTACAAGAAAAGAGTGATCCGTTTTCTTAAAGGCTCCTGTATGAGTATGAACTGTAAAGTTTATTTTTCAAAGTTGCCCAAAAGCAAGCTGCCTTTTAGCCTACTGTGAATTTGTTTATTATTTAAAAGACTGTTTCTTTATCAGTTTACCAATACGCTCTTATTGGCAGCTCTTGTATTAAAAGTAAACTGATTACAGGTTTATTGCGAAACTATTCAATTGAAGCACAATGCCCTCCTTATTGTCTCTTGATGTCTTCGTTTTGACACCCATATGTCTGGCAACCCTAAGTCGAGTATAGAGTAGATATTCATCACTAGTCTTAAAACGTACATTTACATAAGTTGTATGCTAATTTAGCTTAATGTAGGCGATTCAACTTTTAGTGGGTGACAAAGTAGAAGAATAGTGATGACCGGGTCACTAAAAGTTTGGGAAACTCCGTTTGACGCCTGTTACCTAGCCAGATTGAATCAACCGGTATCGGTGTTATATTATTATAGTATACACCATCTTTGAATGTATTCAAGAATGATGTCAGTTGTCATTACTTTGTCATTACATATTGCCCTTGAGCTAAAATTTACCAAATGCTGAATGACACAAAGTCTGTGTCGTCGTATTATTCGGAAAGAGCTGACATTGTGGCAAGGGTCGTACCATTAGTAGGCTATAACTTGAAAAGAAGCAGATAATATATACTGTAAAGCCAAGGCCGTGTCTTGGTACAGTAGTAGTAGTAGTAGGAGAAGGCTTGATATTCGGTAGGTGAGCCAACTTGATGGCATTCACTCGTAACCTTTTATGTCAGAGGGTTGTTACTTCTTTCAGCGCAATAATCATGAGCTCTAAATAAGCCGCTTAATGGTATTTTCGATCTGGTCTGTAGGGAAAGCTCTTGAAATTTCTTGTTTTTTTTTCCCTCCTGGAATCATTATTGGCTTTATTTTTCTTGTAGAGAGCGCCAACGTGGCTCCATTGTCATTATTAACTTACACTGGACCCCCCCCCCCACCTCCCTCCAAAAGAAGTTACGTTTTCTAAACATTTTTAGTAATCTTGTCGTTTGAATGTAAGAACTCGACATCGTCAATGTTTTTGTAATGTGGAAAGTTAGCGTTCAAAGGCCTCATTCTCCTATTTGATTCTGGAAAAATCAAGATTCGTATGTTGTTGTTCCACCCCCACCCCCCTTTCTCCCCATCCCACCTGGCCTTGGACTCTTCTTGTATCAACAATTTTTCTACAATTGTTCTTTTGGCGTCCGCTGGTTGTAATGGCTCAATGTTTGTGGAGCAATCAGCGAAGCCTGAGTGATGAATGCTAAAAAGTTTCTGTTCGTTTTGTGTGTTTTGTTTAGTAAAAAAAAAATAATTTCAATGGACAAGGCTGACATCTGTACATCGCCAGTCGTTAGTCAGTTGAAACCAGTTTAAATACATCCATGTAATTGTGACACATAACATCCATATAATACCCACATTTATATACGTTTACAAACAGGTATATAGTTATTATTAAAGTTTAACAGTTACTCATTATAAAGTGAAATATTCTCAAACACTTACTTGCCGATTTTGACGCTATTTTTTCCCACTGGCTCACCAAGAAAATTTTTTTCCTATAGAAATATGTATCGGTCGAATTATTATTTAAAAAGAAATTGTTATGATTGGTACCTTTCGTTACCATGGTATTACCAGACTGTTGAGATATAGTAGCACTTTCACATTTTTTAATTAGTATCCGTTAATAGTTTATTAATAAATTTTATTTTAATTTTTACCTTCGTTAAAAAATTTTTTAGACCCCTACTGTTTAACTATTATATAAGGTCGGTTTTAACGCTACATTTATTTGCTCTGTACTATGTTTGTAAAGTTGTAAATTGTTAATTAATTAAATTAGGTATATATTTGTTTAGCCTAGAGATTATATCCGTGTTCTTAGATGTCTGTTGCTCAATGTTAATTGTGCTATGAGCTTACATTATGTTTGTTGGCAGCGCTATACAAATATTATTATTATGATTATCAAGTTTTAAATAACTTCTAACTTCTGACTGATGGGCTTTCTGAATAAATTAGAAATCCTACTTTGACCGAAATGGTTGCCAACCATTTGTGTTTCGATTTCAAGCTCGCTTCAGTTTATCTAGTATTATTTTTTTTATCACTTCCCACTGAGTACATGTACTCATTTAAATGGCAATAGTCTAACAGTTTCATGGTATATCTATTCTTCTTAGTCTGTGTAACTATATTTCAGCTTCCGTTCGATGATGCAATTTTTTTTTTCTTTTTCATACCGCTTTCTTCTGCCAGTTTTGCAGTATTTTAATCTATTTCGCCATATGCAAGTTTTAACGTACGACATTCACAACTTGTATTTAAAAAAAAACGCTATTCACCACATATATGTACAAACGCTATTGAACACACATAAAGACTCTTGGGCCAACCGCCAACATAATAATATTCTTGGAACTTTCATATGTTTCAGCTGAACTTCAAACCATTGGTGACTTTGAACTTGCCTTGTACCATTCTTCTAGTTGTCAATGCCCAGTTTGTTTATTTACTAAATAACGGGTTATATCAAAACCAGGTCATGTTGTTTGTTTACAATAGCTCTATCCCGCCCCATCCCCTCTACCGCGTGCCTCCCTAGGACTGCGCCCCACTAATCCTCGTCTTTACTGCGTCTCTTGGGACTTTAAGTTGAAAGTGTTTCTTATTCACGGACACTGCCTGGCTGGGTCGTTATTGACCGGAACTGTAATTGGGATAAACAATGGACTTAAACAAGCGATGGGGCCAGTGTGACCAATTATATGGGCAGTACTCCCCTTTCTCTCTGTCTCTTTCTCTCTTTCTCTCTCTTCTCTCTCTCTCGTCTCTCTCTCTCTGTGTTTTCACCTCCTCTCAAGCAGATCGATATCCAATACCAGCGGACACACTTTGAAGAGTTCAATGTCCATGGTATGATTGATTCCGGTTCCGTTGGCATTGCAGGGGCTAGGAACGATGAGTGAACGATTCTTTCCAGAATGGCATCACCAAGTTTACCATTTGGTTTTAACCAGTTCAAAGAACCATAGCTATTACTTATAGCGTTATGGCACGTAAACTAAGAACACTTTTTTTAAGATCCATTAATGAATTATTGGATTCATCCTTTGAACAATTTTTTTTTTCAATTAATTTCTCACATCAGAATGTGAAAGGCTTCTGGCTCTCGTGTAATAATTGATTGACAGTAAACTGTATTGTTTTTAACGTTCGACCAGACACGCTCCAATGACTTTAGGTTAAAATATTCATCATGCCGGTGGGCCTGGTTGTTTCAATGGAACTATTTCTGGAACTACTTTTGCTTGTGAAACCCACCTAGAGTCTGTATACACACAATGGGAATGTACTTAGTGTGTGTGTGACCTTTGTACCCCACAGTGTATGTGAGAAGGGCTGCATCTTTCATAAGACTTGTGGTGCATTCTATACATACATAAACACAACACTAATTTTTCTAAGAATAAACGAACTATAAAAGTATTTATAAAAGTATTAAAGTATTAAAAGTATATATATATATATATAATCTACGGTAATTTTCCACCGCATTTAGAAATCTAAACTTATGACAATCGTTTGCCCGTTTCAACGAATTCACAAAGATCTGTGTGTGTATTGGTGCGTGTGTGTGTGTATTATGTGTGGTATCTGTGTGTTATGAGTGTGGATAAAGATGACAGTGTAAGGAATAGGAAATTCCACTCAGCTCTTCCGCGTCCTTCAACTTACTATTTTAAGTGAAATTTTCAGTGGATCTTTCCAGAAGAAATTTATCGACGTCTTCTCAAGACAGTCTGGGAGAAAAAAAAATGGGTGCAAGACATATAGTAATGGAGATGGACGGGTCGGGTGGGGGGGGGGAGGGGGAGGTTAATGCCTTCGTTGGCAAGAGGAAACAAAAAATCCAAATACTGGATGACCTAACTAAAGGGCTGGTTACCGGATGATTAGACGTATAGGAAGGAGAGTGCCAAAGTTGTTAGTTGCTTGACTAGACTCGAAGGAAGGACAGAATGTTGCAAACTAAAAATACACGGACACAAGAAGTAGCGAAAACTTTTGATTGGTTGGCTAGACTGGAGAACGTGAAGAGTACATTTTGTGACTACAGGGTCTTTCTGAGCACTAGAAGTACCGAAGCTTTTGATTGGTTGGCAGGAGATCTGGGTACATGTTGACGAAAGAGCCTTCTAAACGTAATTTCTAAAGTTTGTTATTTGTTGTTGAGACTGTAAATACTGTAATGAGAAGTAAACAAGTACACTTACTTATTCATTGACAACAGAAAGTACCTGTAAACTTGTTTAGGATTGTATTATGTTGTTTTTTTTTTTTTTTGTACAAAGCTTAAAGAGCCAACCAATTAAGCTAATTGACTGTATAACAGTAATACTGATTATAGCACAAAGAGGCCGAAGATAGAAATGTATTTCGAAATACCCATTCGCTCACCCTCCACACACACTTTACAATTGTAAATAATTTACGCCTCGCCTTTAAAAAGACACGAAAGGGTTAGTTTATATGATGCAAATGTCGTTTTGACTGGTTTATATGATGCAAATGTCGTTTTGACTGGTTTATATGATGCGAATGTCGTTTTGACTGGTTTATATGATGCAAATGTCGTTTTGACTGGTTTATATGATGCGAATGTCGTTTTGACTGGTTTATATGATGCATATGTCTTTTTGACTGGTTTATATGATGCGAATGTCGTTTTGACTGGTTTATATGATGCATATGTCTTTTTGACTGGTTTATATGATGCATATGTCTTTTTGACTGGTTTATATGTTGCATATGTCTTTGTGACTCGTCTCGAAGATATTTGACCCTGAGCAGACCAAATCCCCGTGCCTCACCATCAACCACCCCAAGCCAGGGTTGAGAAGCTTAGAGCTGGAGCGTAAGGCTGTGGAGCAGGGCTATTTTTAAACCTTAGCTGGAGCAAAACCATGTTGCTCCAAGTACCTGACACTAAACAAAATCATAACATAATTATAACATTTTTAAATTTTAAGTTCTTAGTGTATTGTTTCGCTCCACTGTGCATTACACAATAATTCAAGATCTTAACTCTTAGGCACTCTATAGTTGCCGGACGCCGTTCTAACACAAAGCCTAAAAGTCGCATATAATGTTTTATATTTGTTTCTTTGATTTGGGTGTTCGGTCAAAACTTTTTAAAAATCAATGCCATAGCTATTGGCGCCATTATTTCCACTAAGAAAAATAACAAATCGAGGGAAATCTTATTTTTGTGTCAATTTTGGTGAGGGGGGGGGGGGCTGAAAATATTTGTGCCTCATATATGTGTCAAGTATCAGTTAGCAAGGATGACTGGAAGTGGGTCAATTGGCCTTCCGAAGATTTTACTACATAAACAGAAAAAAAAAAGTTAATGTAAATGCTTTAAAATATTAGCTTCTACTTAACAAGGGAAGGAATGAGACCAAAAAAAAAGTATAAACTGTTTTAAAACTATATTGGTACCATTACCACTACATTTGTTGGTCAAATAGTTACCAAACAAAATATATTGCATTCTGCTGTAATTCAAACTCATTTAGTATTCAGATTTGCACAAACCTGAGGGATATTTCATTTCGCCTAATTAACATACTGCGTATTTATTACCATCTCATAGAAAACGCAGGCGATGAGACATTCATGTACATTCTCTTTCCACCTTAGTAGTATAGTAGTAGGCTGCTTGAACAAACCAATAGAAAACAATTTATAATCATCAAAATCCTCTTTGAAAGTGCAAGAACAAACTAACAAACCACAGATATAATATATATTATCTTAACAAGCGTAAAACGCGAAACGCCCTGTATAGAAGGACCGTCGGTATAATATAAGACACTTCTGTACACATGGGCCTCAAAGTTAGCTAAGTGTGAAAACCGCCGATACGATCGCATTAAGATTACACCGGTGGGCGAACGCATGTGGGACAGCGGCTCCGGGTGTCCCGCGAATCCATTGCACACCGGGTAGGCCCGTGGCCGTCTGTATAATATAAGACACTTCTGTACACATGGGCCTCAAAGTTAGCAAAGTGTGAAAACCGCCGATACGATCGCATTAAGATTACACCGTTGGGCGAACGCATGTGGGACAGCGGCTCCGGGTGTCCCGCGAATCCATTGCACACCGGGTAGGCCCGTGACCCCGGTGGGGAGGTAGAAAGGACACTGCAAACCCGTATCGACGACCCGCCCGGTGCCGGGATGCCTGTGCCTATAGTAAAGGATTTGTTCTACCGAGGGACACAGAAGGTATACGGGCGGGCCACCACGATAATGATGCCAGGGGAACCGCAGTGAACAAAAGCTGAACTGCGGAAACCTTACCTGTTATAGGGCACGCCACGCCTTTGGCGTGTCATGGGGTGGCTGGATCCGGGACATAGCTTCGGTGTGCCTCTCAGATCTCATTCCTAATACTTTACGCCCTGGACTAAAGGAGCCCTTCGGCTTCGTCTGGTTTTTAAGAGACATTATAATTCGGTATAAAATAAGAGGAAGTATGAGAAATTAGAAGAGCCTCGCAAATCCGTGCAAGATAACCGTTAATCAGATTGAAATAAGTATTTTATTCGTCCAAACTATCAACTATTATCTTTGTAAAGTATATCTTTGATTTAAATATGAAGTATCTTTGTAACGCGAAATTTGTTATCAGCTATCCGCAAATAAGTCAGAAATGGTGCCAGGAGACCAACAAACCGCATGTCCCACTGTCAATGGCACGTGACACTTGTTCAACCACTCAGAAAACAGTCAATGGGAATCCCCCAAGAACTTCGTTGCCTAGGAGTCATGCTTTGGGTTCAATATCTCTGTCGTACGGTGGAGGCTGATATTTTTTGACGTGTCTGGGCGTAGATATTTACTTAAAATTATCATAAAACAATGTTTTAAGAGGTGTTACTATGGTTATTTGCATATAAAAACAAAGGTTGGTCTGATTCTCAATAGTCAAGCATTCCACACTCCCCCCTTTACACCAAACCCAAATGTTTTATTGTCATTTATATGGCTAGCTCAAGCAGTATTTCATGGATGCCTGTTTAATGCCCATAAAGTAACAAATATTCCGAAAGCCATTTGACAAACTTCCCGTCATCCCATAGAGCTAAAACTTGGCATATGGACTCGTTGTTAATGATAACACATATATTCCAATTTGTTCCAATCTTTAGTCTTTGTCTCCCCCCCCCTCCTTTTTACCCATCAACTTAACCCCCCCCCCCCCCCAAAAAAAAAAAAATCAACACAAGCTATTCCTGTTGTTTTTTTTTTACATCACATTTTGCTTTGCGCAATTTTTAATCCTATACATTATTTTTTCTTGTGTGTGTTTTTCATTTGGAAATAATATAGAGAATTGTTTTGGGGTCAATTGTAAAGTTTGAACCAAAAAAAAAATGCATCTAAAGAATTAATACGAAAACCTTAACTATAGGATCTGTTTAACTTTTTTCGGTTATGTATCGCATAAAAGCAGGGACCACCCACTTGGTTGGTCTAATAAACTATGTCATGGAGCGCCCGACAACACATAGTATCTAGCTCTTCTCGCCATTTAACCGCTATTTACAGAACACAGTTATCATCAAGTAACTTATGTGCTTTCCTCTTTTAGATTTGTTTTCCGAAACATCATTGACTTACTTGTGGATAGCTACTAAACGTGCACATTGAAGATATTTCTCATCTATTATATACGTATATATTGAGACTATACTAATAGGACTGGAGCAGCCATCATGTATTTTCGAACTGTTTACTTTAAGTCTAGCTCAACGAATGATAATGCCACCTTAACTAAAACATGCCCGTTCTTTCTTCTTGCATTTCCAGGAACGACTACTCTTGTCAGTTTTACCCAGGCACGTTGCCATGGAAATGAAAGCAGACATCGCTGGCAACAAAAAAGAAGCCATGTTTCATAAAATTTACATCCAGCGCCATGACAATGTCAGGTAAATCTCTACATTTAGCACATTTCATTCAAGTGTGTGTACTCTATGGCGCCTGCCAAACGGTATCACGTTCCCGCCCTTTTTTGTGTTTGTTTTTGTTGCAATCCCAGACTTTGAATTCAGTTCATGAAAGGTTTAATAACTCTCTCGCCATAAGCTTAATGCTCACGTCTTAGTGATACAATTGTGTCACGTTAAAGTTAAATCCAAGGCCTTACTACTCCTTTTTGGCATGGAGACCATTGTCTTGCATATTATTTTTGTATAATAATATACGATTTTTTTTTACAATCAAACAATAGACTTAGAGGAAGTATGAGAAATTAGAAGAGCCTCGCTGATTGAAGAGCCTTCAATGTTAAAATTAATGCACTGTAATTTGGATAAACAAATTGTGTCTTATATGCATCCCTTGATACTTGACTAATATACTTTTTTTTTTTTAATGTTGATTTCAACTAGCATAGTTTAATATATTATAATACAAGTAGTCACTCGCCTATTTAGGTAACTGAAGTGACGTTGAAGTGTAGTTTCACATTGAGCACAAACGGCCTGCTTTATTACTTAGGCTTACAACCCTCGTTATTTATTAAGCTCTAGTCTAGTACTTGTGAATATGTTATAGCTTTCAGTACATTACGCACACATATTGTAGGGCAGGGGTCGGCAACCTTTCGATAATAGAGTGTCAAAGTAAGATTTCTAATTTATTCAGCGTGCCAAAAGCCTTAAAGTCACTCTGCTCTTTTTTTACTTTGGAACAGACTTTAATTACCGTACGTTTTCTGAGTGGGGGGGGGGGGTCTTTGCTCTGTGTGCCAAGTCTCCACGCGTTCCGTAGGTTGCCGACTGCTGGTGTAGGGTATTTTGTCGAATTTTTTTTTCAATTCAAAGTATGATTTTCGATTTGTCGCAGCTTCATACCGGTATGTAGTAAGCTATTTGTTAATGTAATTTTGTTTAACCTAATATTTAAAATTCGGTGGGGGAAAAACCAGAAAGCAACCGAGCAATCGATGTACTAACACACGGGTCGGCAACCTAAGTAACACGTGCCAAACTTGGCACACAGAGTGACTTTCAATGGCACGCGAGAAACCTCCAAGGTGGTTTTTTTTTATTGATGGAAGAAAAAAAAAATTTCCGGTTCGAAAACTGACTGTTGAAGCCGATGTTTCTGAATGACAGAGCAACACATTTCAGTGAGTTGAACGCATTTGCAAGGACTTGGTGAAACAGCACTTGAACTGTTAGACCACTGGAATGGATTAGCATATATCTTGAGTGAAATCAATATCAAAACATTTAACTATATGTACTTCCCTTCATAAGTACGTCGAGTCGAATCACTCAAAGCGGAGTTTCACGACTTTTAATTTCATGGACTCGTTTTTTCATACTCCATCAAGACTTACTGGGTTTTTTTTTAAATGGACGGATATTGGCGATTTTAAAACGCAGCCATTTGAATTGTACCATTTGTGGGAAAATCTGGATGCAAGCTGCTTAGGAAACTCATCTGTTATTCTCAACTGCCAGGCATTCGCTCTACTCTCAGCTTTTGGTTCAACTTACATTTGTGAACAGTATTTATTGCACATGAAAGCTGTGTTAAGCATTCAAAGAGGTCACTTACACTTCACTACTCAGAAATGACAAAATATGTATCTGCCATTATAAATTAGCAAAGAGCATTCAAGACAAGGCGCTCATTAATTGATACAGACTAATTTCATTTAAATGAGTTTTTATGCTCACCTTCTATAATTAAACATAAATAAAAGTAGGTAATTCTTAAACAAATTTTGTTTTTATTAATGTAATAGATATAAGAAACTTTTTAATATTAAACTGATTATATAATGCAATTGTTGTTATTATTTATGTTTAAAAGATAAACTCCTTAATGTTAAATGGAAAAACAATTAATGCAGGAAATGTTTATTTACAACTGTTTAACGTAAATTAATTTTATACCTCTAAAAAATTAAATGTTGTAATGAATACTGTTACGTCCACAATCCCCTTGTGGTCAGAGCCGTGTAGATATCGTTGATAATTCTCGTTAGTCCTAGGGTAGACTTTGGTTATTATTATTTATATTTCAGTATTACACGATCTCTCCTTATACAAACTCAGGATGTGCGTTCTAATAGTTCCTTTCCTTGACGTTGTAGTTGTAAATAAATATATATTATTGTTTTGTAAACAATGAAACAAAAATAGAATAGTAACTTGACGAGTAAGCATCAGTATAAATGTTGTTGATAGTTTAATGCAGGTGGTAAAGTATGTACAATAAATGTAGTATTTACTGCAATAATAGAATATTGCCAACACAAGCGTCCATAACAAATTCAAAGAAAAGTATCTACAAAACGAACTCTCTGCAAAAACTCTGCAGAAACTGACTGCTTTGAAAGACAACGCGAATCATTAAATACTCGCGTAGTAGTGCGGGGAACAGACCTATTACTAGGAGGGGTGAAAATAATGGTATCATTACCAAACTCATAATAGAAATGATAGGAACTCCCTTGTACGAGAAATAATAAACTATTCCTAACCATTCTAAGAATTTGAGGTCGGCATAAGCGTGGAATCCCAAGATTACCAAGAATCTTTAGCATTCGTTACTAAAAGTCAAGGAAATGGAAAACGTAGGCCCCGCCCACAAAACTTGCGGAGAGAGAGAGAGAGAGAGAGAGAGAGAGGGAATAAGTAATGTGTGTTCCAATATTTGGAACTACCAAAATGTGACAATACCATAATGCTGGAAGTATATTAAGAAATAATAATGAGTCAGTAATATTTCTTATATTACAAAACATAACTTGTTTGGCATCATCATTTTATATAAATTTAGAACTTTTATATTAATTAAAGGGAGATAATTAGCGCGTTTTATTTGCGTAAATATTTTTATTATTATGTGTTTTTTTTAGTGTTTTTTTTTATTTATAAAACTAAATGGCTAACAACTTATAACTTTATAATGACCAAACTGTAAAAAGTAGTTGAAAATTATATGACTAAAAAATTATATGCACATTTTCTGAGCATTACATAAACTACCCAGTTTGTATGATCACTATGAATCTATTCCGCTTAAACTTACATTGACATATCCGAACTGACACGAAACAAATTAATCACAGTTATGCTGAGAACAAAATATTATAATAAATAGTGTCAGTTGCAACCATAATATAATGTTTGCAAAATAGTTACCATAAATGTGGTAATAACTTTTTGTATAAATGCCAATTAACAGGATGATAATCACAAATACGTATTTTAAAAAAAATATATAAAACGCTTGAACAGTTTTCTCTATAGATTGCTTTTGCTTTGGGCATTGGTCTTGCTACGGAGTTAAATTAATTGTCTTCTAAAAAGAAATAATAAAACAAGTATAATAATAGAGCAGTTTGACTTTTAGTCTGTTGGCACGCTGAAGGATTTCGACATCCTAGTTTGGCACACCATTAGCAAAAGGTTGCCTACCCCTGTACTAACATACGAACACAGAGAGCTATGGAAGCTGGTAGGCCTATCTATTCAAATTTAAAACGATGTTATTGTGAAACCCCTCACTCTTGGCACGAAAATGTCATCGAACAACCAGAGCTGTTTTTTTTTTGTGACGTAGATTAGATTTGACAACCAATGGTTGCAGTTGTTTAGTTGCCAGCAGTGGTATAACCGAGATGTGGATGGGGCGGCCAAACAACTTGAAGATTTCACTGTTTGGGATATGTTTTTATTTGTCCCCACATATTTGGGATACAAGCAACACATAAACTACTGCCAATTTAAATCAATATGTACCTGATTTCCCAATTTCTCTTGGCTCTGTGTCCGTAAAATAAGTTAGACACAAATGCATTTGCATTTACACGTGGATTTAATGTAATTGTGCAAACATTATCAAAATATTCAAATACAAGTATGGGCAAAGCTTTAGTTTTGTTTTTTGTTTTTTTGCAAATAGTTTATTTTATAAATGGAAATTTGTATCAATAAAACTATTATAATCTTTACTTTGTCATTCTCCATTCGAAACCCTATGATGATTTTAGCAAAACACCGGATTCTGATTTTGAAATTCTTTATCCCTTCACATATTATCATATAACTTGATGTCGACCACGTTATGCCAAATCTATTGATGTTTTCGGCAACGATCTTTTTGGTGACACAACCTAATCTTTGGTGGTGCTGCCTTTTTGTTCCTAATTTCTGTTTATATTTGTGGAAGCTACATCTACCACATTTATTATTTCTTGAATGTCCTTGTAGACCCTTGTTTCACGTTACGTTTTCCAAATTAGTGTAATGTTACTGTTGTGGGCCCTGGGCTCGAATCCTGATGAAGGCTATGACTTGTGCTCGGTCTGGAGTGTGTCCCTGAGTCTACCCAGCTCTGATGGGTACCTGACTTTAGTTAGGGTAAAGTAAAGGCGGCTGGGCATTGTACTGGCCACACAATCCCTTAGTATGCCGTGGCCACAGGGACTGGTGAACGCTGCTTCACCCGTCATTTGGACCAATTTAGTCGGACGGGTACTTTACTTACTTACTGTCGTTCTTTTTTTTGTTGTTGTTTTGCTGGTTCGTTTGGTGGTAGAAATATATTTTAGACTGACCTTTTCTTATCCCCCATTCGGTTTTGGCTACTCGTAAAAAAGCAATGACATGAACAACTACGGGAACAACTCCCTTCCACTGGTCTATGGTCAGGAAGAAAAACAGAATAATGGCTTGCTTTTGTTATTTAATTTAGTTTTATGCTTGCGTTTCAAACATAGGAAATCGTCCTTTCTCTCTTAAGTTTTCAGATTAAGGGCATTTGTAAGTGCTGATTATCTCACGATTACCTCCTTATGCCGCTTCTCTCACTATTATTAACCCCAACTTTGTTGTTTTGATGTTATTTAATTAGTTGTTGTTGTTTTTTAAACGGTTTAATTAATTTCCTAAGGATTACTTAAGTAAATACATTTCTTTATGTGTGCCCATTATTTAGGACATCGAGGTTTGGTTAAAATATAAGCTTTTAATAAACTTTCGTTACACCGTAGTAGACACACATACGCACACACAATTTTGTTATTATCACTTTTAATTTTCTCCCAATAAGAGAGTGGGATAAGCACACACACACAAAAGGGGGGATGATAAAAGAAGAAGAAAGGCCAGAGGAATAGAATGGATTATCGATCCTTGTTTTAAGTACAATAGGCCCGAGAATTCTGGGACACAAGACCATAAACTGACCAAAGAGGCGACTTTGTGGAGACGGAAGTGCCGTCTTGATTAGCGCTGTCCATCGGTTGTTTTCCAGCAAGAGCCGTTTACCGCCACCGACTGCCCCCGTTGATTCCCGCCTGGAGGCTATTTTTAGCCGCTGCTGTAGCCATGCGCGGTGGCCCTTGCTACTAGACCGGATATACAATCCACGATCAGTAGCTTGCGGGGAGGGGGGGGGGATGGCATCAATCAGCATCCTCCCGATGGGTTTGTGGAGGGAAATATTAGGGGATAAGGTTTCAGGAGGTTATGCACAAATTTCCGCCAATCTTCTAGTTACTGCAAGATTAGCCGTGAATACAACCCGGGAGGGGTGAGGTAAGGGGGGGAGGGGGTGGAGGCTTGCGAACATGGTTCAATTAGCTACACTTAGAACATTGAAGCCCCCAACGGGGTTCTGGGCTACTACGATCGATAGATTCTTCAAGACGTAGCACGTTTATGAAAATATCTTTGCGTTTTCTACACAACATTCTAAAACTGTTGTAAAACAGACTTCGTGATAAGGTCACAGTTACGTTTCTCTAAATTTATTGTATCTTTCTATGCACGGGATTAAGTTGTAACTCGCATTCAGGAAATGAATGTTTCAAATGAGGGGCGTTTTGTCATTCTGAAAACACTTGAGGGTCTTTTTCTCTTTTCCAATAACATCAAATCCTTGCGCGCAATTAAAAAAGGGAGGCGTTATACGGCGGATCCGGTGTATAACGTTCAGCGTTATGCGGCGGATCTGGTGTATAACGTTAAGCCAAATGTGTGTAGGCCCTATAATGCCGAGCGTCATCGGCAGACCCAGTTTACGAAAAAATGTGAGAGTTAGCCTAGACTTATGACTTATAACTTTATGACTTTATAGGCCTACTAATCTATACTATTCTATAGTCTATAGGCTTTCATTTAGGATCATATTCCTAGTTAAGTCCTAACCCTAACCGGGCCTAACTGTAACATCAATTTCTAATTGTGATTAAGTGACATAGGCTAAATAACCTCTTTGTTTGAATTAATTATAGGCCTACTAAAGTCCTAACCCTAACCGAGACTAACATAGGCGTAGGCCTAACATCAATTTTTAATTGTGATTAAGTGACATGGGCTAAATAACCTTTTTGTTTGAATTAATTATAAACAATGACAAATAGTTACAAAAAGGCACGTATTTAACTAAAAATATATCGTTTTACTATTATAGAATTCATAATAATAATAAAAAAGATGGAGAGGGGTATGGTAGAACCTGCGTTACCCCTGTTGACAGCACACGTTACTAACCACTGGGCCAAAAAAACTTGCTGAAAATTTAAGAAAAAATTTTAATTGAGCATACAGGGCCAGCTAAACAATAATGCGCATGCGCCAATAGCAGTGTGTATAATATAGGTCACGAAAATTTGCCGTATAACGTTTTGCGTTATACGGCGAATCCGCCGTATAATCACTCCGATTAAAAAATCTTTTTTCTGGGTCTAATATGTTGACACTTCATCGCTCGGTGATTACAACTTCATTTATTGACCAGTTGTCCACAATCGGTTGCATTCATTATGCGTCATCATTAGAGAGCATTTTGTGTGTGTGTACATTGTTAGCATATTATATGACCAATGGTGGCAGTGCGTTGTTTGGTTTGACATTATGGTGATCTTGGGTTCGAAGCCAGGTAAAACCGCCAGGATTTTTAACCCCGTCTGGAGATGCACCAAGTTTGTCCTGCTCTGATAGCCAAAGAAACCGTTGAAGGCTTCTGTACCCATGAAGCAGGCGAAGTGTGTTAATCACTAGTTCCCGAAATCAGACCGGTGGGCTTACGCACGGGACCGCGGTTGCCGTATTGCCTCCACCCCCATTTTTGTGGGTGACTAATGGAGGAGTGTTAGCCCCACCGCGGGGTTGGGAGCTAAAACGGCTCGTCCTGTGGTGTCCTTAGTGATTAGTGGTACCCCACGACAAGGTCTCTTTGCTTAACTAAAAAGTTTGTAATCAATATAGATGTATGCCATTTCTGGATTACTTCGTAAAGGGGGTGGAGTTGTTACAATGTGTAATACCAACGAGTATTATTACAGTGATGTTTTAATAGAATGTGTGATTACGAAAATTCTGTCCCAATTACGAATTGTTTTTCTTGTTATTTCGAAAAATGTTATCATTCTCAGTAGGCAGCTCTGTAGTTTATAAATATTCTTTATCAGACAATCCCATGATATGTCATTACGTTCACAATGATAAGTTTAACATCACATTAAAGTGATGCGCACAAACAGCCCACAAAGAAGAAGACATCTTTTTGAAACAATGGTAAACTATATAGTTCCACCCATATTTCAGAAGTTTGATTTTCTCAAACTAAAATGCCCCCAGTTTGCTTCTCTGATAAATGTATTTATAGCCTTGTAATTATACAACAATTTGCCTGACATTTTGTTTTAAACTTCCAGGAAATTCAATTTCAGTTTTTTTCTTTCACCATGTTGTATTCATTTAGAAA
Source organism: Anisus vortex (assembly GCA_949126835.1). Classification (NCBI taxonomy): domain Eukaryota; kingdom Metazoa; phylum Mollusca; class Gastropoda; family Planorbidae; genus Anisus; species Anisus vortex. The sequence continues at coordinate 58,804,071 of OX421492.1, read as the reverse complement.
GGAAAAAAAAAGCACCACCAGAAAATGGAACAGTTTCGGTCACTTCCGTTGTGTTTTTTTTGTTATCTCCCTTTCTTTTCTTAGGTTCACCCAATCACTGAATTTCAATTTCACCCAGCGCCATAGCTAAAACGTTTAGTTATTTTTGTTTTCATCCTGGCATTGTGTCAGGGATAAGGAAAGAGATTTCTCGAATTGGCAGCTACTAATGTCTGACAGTTGGCAGGCTGTCATTGACCAACTAGCGGATAATAGTCTTGAATTTAAGAAAACCCAGTGGCAGACATTGCTTTCGTGATTTTAAAACCAATTTAAAAATTGCGAAAAAATTGGACTTGTTTTCTTTACGTTGAAAGAAAATGTAACTTTGATGTTGGTTTTTAAGTTTCAAACGAAGATTTTTTCAAATAATTAGTTCAACATGTGCAGACAAAGATTGTGTCTAATAGTTAGTCCAACATGTGCAGACAAAGATTGTGTCTAATACTTAGTCCTACATGCGCAGACAAAGATTGTGTCGAATAGTTAGTCCTACATGCGCAGACAAAGATTGTGTCGAATAGTTAGTCCTACATGTGCAGACAAAGATTGTGTCTAATACTTAGTCATACATGTGCAGACAAAGATTGTGTCGAATAGTTAGTCCTACATGTGCAGACAAAGATTGTGTCTAATACTTAGTCATACATGTGCAGACAAAGATTGTGTCGAATAGTTAGTCCTACATGTGCAGACAAAGATTGTGTCTAATAGTTAGTCCAACATGTGCAGACAATGATTGTGTCTAATAGTTAGTCCAACATGTGCAGACAAAGATTGTGTCTAATAGTTAGTCCAACATGTGCAGACAAAGATTGTGTCTAATAGTTAGTCCAACATGTTCAGACAAAGATTGTGTCTAATAGTTAGTTCTACATGTGCAGACAAAGATTGTGTCTAATAGTTAGTCCTACATGTGCAGACAAAGATTGTGTCTAATAGTTAGTCGAACATGTGCAGACAAAGATTGTGTCTAATAGTTAGTCCTACATGTGCAGACAAAGATTGTGTCTAATAGTTAGTCGAACATGTGCAGACAAAGATTGTGTCTAATAGTTAGTCCAACATGTGCAGACAAAGATTGTGTATAATAGTTAGTCCAACATGTGCAGACAAAGATTGTGTCTAATAGTTAGTCCTACATGTGCAGACAAAGATTGTGTCTAATAGTTAGTCCAACATGTGCAGACAAAGATTGTGTCTAATAGTTAGTCCTACATGTTCAGACAAAGATTGGGTCTAATAGTTAGTCGAACATGTGCAGACAAAGATTGTGTCTAATAGTTAGTCCAACATGTGCAGACAAAGATTGTGTCTAATAGTTAGTCGAACATGTGCAGACAAAGATTGTGTCTAATAGTTAGTCCTACATGTGCAGACAAAGATTGTGTTTAATAGTTAGTCGAACATGTGCAGACAAAGATTGTGTCTAATAGTTAGTCCAACATGTGCAGACAAAGATTGTGTCTAATAGTTAGTCCAACATGTGCAGACAAAGATTGTGTCTAATAGTTAGTCCAACATGTGCAGACAAAGATTGTGTCTAATAGTTAGTCATACATGTGCAGACAAAGATTGTGTCTAATACTTAGTCATACATGTGCAGACAAAGATTGTGTCTAATACTTAGTCATACATGTGCAGACAAAGATTGTGTCTAATAGTTAGTCATACATGTGCAGACAAAGATTGTGTCTAATAGTTAGTCCAACATGTGCAGACAAAGATTGTGTCTAATTCTTAGTCATACATGTGCAGACAAAGATTGTGTCTAATAGTTAGTCCAACATGTGCAGACAAAGATTGTGTCGAATAGTTAGTCCAACATGTGCAGACAAAGCTTGTGTCTAATAGTAAGTCCAACATGTGCAGACAAAGATTGTGTCTAATAGTTAGTCATACATGTGCAGACAATGATTGTGTCGAATAGCTAGTCCAACTTGTGCAGACAAAGATTGTGTCTAATACTTAGTCCAACATGTGCAGACAAAGATTGTGTCTAATAGTTAGTCCAACATGTGCAGACAAAGATTGTGTCTAATAGTTAGTCCAACATGTGCAGATAAAGATTGTGTCTAATAGTTAGTCCAACATGTGCAGACAAAGATTGTGTTTAATAGTTAGTCCTACATGTGCAGACAAAGATTGTGTCGAATAGTTAGTCCAACATGTGAAAACAAAGATTGTGTCTAATAGTTAGTCCAACATGTGCAGACAAAGATTGTGTCTAATAGTTAGTCGAACATGTGCAGACAAAGATTGTGTCTAATAGTTAGTCCAACATGTGCAGACAAAGATTGTGTCTAATAGTTAGTCCAACATGTGCAGACAAAGATTGTGTCTAATAGTTAGTCCTACATGTGCAGACAAAGATTGTGTCTAATAGTTAGTCCAACATGTGCAGACAAAGATTGTGTCTAATAGTTAGTCCTACATGTTCAGACAAAGATTGGGTCTAATAGTTAGTCGCACATGTGCAGACAAAGATTGTGTCTAATAGTTAGTCCAACATGTGCAGACAAAGATTGTGTCTAATAGTTAGTCGAACATGTGCAGACAAAGATTGTGTCTAATAGTTAGTCCTACATGTGCAGACAAAGATTGTGTTTAATAGTTAGTCGAACATGTGCAGACAAAGATTGTGTCTAATAGTTAGTCCAACATGTGCAGACAAAGATTGTGTCTAATAGTTAGTCCAACATGTGCAGACAAAGATTGTGTCTAATAGTTAGTCCAACATGTGCAGACAAAGATTGTGTCTAATAGTTAGTCATACATGTGCAGACAAAGATTGTGTCTAATACTTAGTCATACATGTGCAGACAAAGATTGTGTCTAATACTTAGTCATACATGTGCAGACAAAGATTGTGTCTAATAGTTAGTCATACATGTGCAGACAAAGATTGTGTTTAATAGTTAGTCCAACATGTGCAGACAAAGATTGTGTCTAATACTTAGTCATACATGTGCAGACAAAGATTGTGTCTAATAGTTAGTCCAACATGTGCAGACAAAGATTGTGTCGAATAGTTAGTCCAACATGTGCAGACAAAGATTGTGTTTAATAGTAAGTCCAACATGTGCAGACAAAGATTGTGTCTAATAGTTAGTCATACATGTGCAGACAATGATTGTGTCGAATAGCTAGTCCAACTTGTGCAGACAAAGATTGTGTCTAATACTTAGTCCAACATGTGCAGACAAAGATTGTGTCTAATAGTTAGTCCAACATGTGCAGACAAAGATTGTGTCTAATAGTTAGTCCAACATGTGCAGACAAAGATTGTGTCTAATAGTTAGTCCAACATGTGCAGACAAAGATTGTGTTTAATAGTTAGTCCTACATGTGCAGACAAAGATTGTGTCGAATAGTTAGTCCAACATGTGAAAACAAAGATTGTGTCTAATAGTTAGTCCAACATGTGCAGACAAAGATTGTGTCTAATAGTTAGTCGAACATGTGCAGACAAAGATTGTGTCTAATAGTTAGTCATACATGTGCAGACAAAGATTGTGTCTAATACTTAGTCATACATGTGCAGACAAAGATTGTGTCTAATACTTAGTCATACATGTGCAGACAAAGATTGTGTCTAATAGTTAGTCATACATGTGCAGACAAAGATTGTGTCTAATAGTTAGTCCAACATGTGCAGACAAAGATTGTGTCTAATACTTAGTCATACATGTGCAGACAAAGATTGTGTCTTATAGTTAGTCCAACATGTGCAGACAAAGATTGTGTCGAATAGCTAGTCCAACTTGTGCAGACAAAGATTGTGTCTAATACTTAGTCCAACATGTGCAGACAAAGATTGTGTCTAATAGTTAGTCCAACATGTGCAGACAAAGATTGTGTCTAATAGTTAGTCCAACATGTGCAGACAAAGATTGTGTCTAATAGTTAGTCCAACATGTGCAGACAAAGATTGTGTCTAATAGTTAGTCCTACATGTGCAGACAAAGATTGTGTCTAATAGTTAGTCCTACATGTGCAGACAAAGATTGTGTCTAATAGTTAGTCGAACATGTGCAGACAAAGATTGTGTCTAATAGTTAGTCCTACATGTGCAGACAAAGATTGTGTCTAATAGTTTGTCGAACATGTGCAGACAAAGATTGTGTCTAATAGTTAGTCCAACATGTGCAGACAAAGATTGTGTCTAATAGTTAGTCCAACATGTGCAGACAAAGATTGTGTCTAATAGTTAGTCCTACATGTGCAGACAAAGATTGTGTCTAATAGTTAGTCCAACATGTGCAGACAAAGATTGTGTCTAATAGTTAGTCCTACATTTTCAGACAAAGATTGGGTCTAATAGTTAGTCGAACATGTGCAGACAAAGATTGTGTCTAATAGTTAGTCCAACATGTGCAGACAAAGATTGTGTCTAATAGTTAGTCGAACATGTGCAGACAAAGATTGTGTCTAATAGTTAGTCCTACATGTGCAGACAAAGATTGTGTCTAATAGTTAGTCGAACATGTGCAGACAAAGATTGTGTCTAATAGTTAGTCCAACATGTGCAGACAAAGATTGTGTCTAATAGTTAGTCCAACATGTGCAGACAAAGATTGTGTCTAATAGTTAGTCCAACATGTGCAGACAAAGATTGTGTCGAATAGCTAGTCCAACATGTGCAGACAAAGATTGTGTCTAATAGTTAGTCCAACATGTGCAGACAAAGATTGTGTTGAATAGTTAGTCCAACATGTGCAGACAAAGATTGTGTCTAATAGTTAGTCCAACATGTGCAGACAAAGATTGTGTCTAATAGTTAGTCCAACATGTGCAGACAAAGATTGTGTCTAATACTTAGTCATACATGTGCAGACAAAGATTGTGTCTAATAGTTAGTCCAACATGTGCAGACAAAGATTGTGTCGAAAAGTTAGTCCAACATGTGCAGACAAAGATTGTGTCTAATAGTTAGTCCAACATGTGCAGACAAAGATTGTGTCTAATAGTTAGTCATACATGTGCAGACAAAGATTGTGTCGAATAGCTAGTCCAACTTGTGCAGACAAAGATTGTGTCTAATACTTATTCCAACATGTGCAGACAAAGATTGTGTCTAATAGTTAGTCCAACATGTGCAGACAAAGATTGTGTCTAATAGTTAGTCCAACATGTGCAGACAAAGATTGTGTCTAATAGTTAGTCCAACATGTGCAGACAAAGATTGTGTCTAATAGTTAGTCCTACATGTGCAGACAAAGATTGGGTCTAATAGTTAGTCCAACATGTGCAGACAAAGATTGGGTCTAATAGTTAGTCGTACATGTGCAGACAAAGATTGGGTCTAATAGCTAGTCCAACATGTGCAGACAAAGATTGTGTCTAATAGTTAGTCCAACATGTTCAGACAAAGATTGTGTCTAATAGTTAGTCCAACATGTGCAGACAAAGATTGTGTCTAATAGTTAGTCCAACATGTGCAGACAAAGATTGTGTCTAATAGTTAGTCCAACATGTGCAGACAAAGATTGTGTCTATAAGTTAGTCCAACATGTTCAGACAAAGATTGTGTCTAATAGTTAGTCCAACATGTGCAGACAAAGATTGTGTCTAATAGTTAGTCCTACATGTGCAGACAAAGATTACGTCTAATAGTTAGTCCAACATGTTCAGACAAAGATTGGGTCTAATAGTTAGTCCAGCATGTGCAGACAAAGATTGTGTCTAATAGTTAGTCCTACATGTGCAGACAAAGATTGTGTCTAATAGTTAGTCGTACATGTGCAGACAAAGATTGTGTCTAATAGTTAGTCGTACATGTGCAGACAAAGATTGTGTCTAATAGTTAGTCCAACATGTGCAGACAAAGATTGTGTCTAATAGTTAGTCCAACATGTTCAGACAAAGATTGTGTCTAATAGTTAGTCCAACATGTGCAGACAAAGATTGTGTCTAATAGTTAGTCCAACATGTGCAGACAAAGATTGTGTCTAATAGTTAGTCCAACATGTGCAGACAAAGATTGGGTCTAATATTTAGTCGTACATGTGCAGACAAAGATTGGGTCTAATAGTTAGTCCTACATGTGCAGACAAAGATTGTGTCTAATAGTTAGTCCAACATGTGCAGACAAAGATTGTGTCTAATAGTTAGTCGTACATGTGCAGACAAAGATTGTGTCTAATAGTTAGTCCAACATGTGCAGACAAAGATTGTGTCTAATAGTTAGTCCAACATGTTCAGACAAAGATTGTGTCTAATAGTTAGTCCAACATGTGCAGACAAAGATTGTGTCGAAAAGCTAGTCCAACTTGTGCAGACAAAGATTGTGTCTAATACTTAGTCGTACATGTGCAGACAAAGATTGTGTCTAATAGTTAGTCCAACATGTGCAGACAAAGAATGTGTCTAATAGTTAGTCCAACATGTGCAGACAAAGATTGTGTCTAATAGTTAGTCCAACATGTGCAGACAAAGATTGTGTCTAATACTTAGTCGTACATGTGCAGACAAAGATTGTGTCTAATAGTTAGTCCAACATGTGCAGACAAAGATTGTGTCTAATAGTTAGTCCAACATGTTCAGACAAAGATTGTGTCTAATAGTTAGTCCATCATGTGCAGACAAAGATTGTGTCGAATAGCTAGTCCAACTTGTGCAGACAAAGATTGTGTCTAATACTTAGTCGTACATGTGCAGACAAAGATTGTGTCTAATAGTTAGTTTAACATGTGCAGACAAAGAATGTGTCTAATAGTTAGTCCAACATGTGCAGACAAAGATTGTGTCTAATAGTTAGTCCAACATGTGCAGACAAAGATTGTGTCTAATACTTAGTCATACATGTGCAGACAAAGATTGTGTCTAATAGTTAGTCCAACATGTGCAGACAAAGATTGTGTCGAATAGTTAGTCCAACATGTGCAGACAAAGATTGTGTCTAATAGTTAGTCTAACATGTGCAGACAAAGATTGTGTCGAATAGTTAGTCCAACATGTGCAGACAAAGATTGTGTCTAATAGTTAGTCGAACATGTGCAGACAAAGATTGTGTCTAATACTTAGTCATACATGTGCAGACAAAGATTGTGTCTAATAGTTAGTCCAACATGTGCAGACAAAGATTGTGTCTAATACTTAGTCATACATGTGCAGACAAAGATTGTGTCTAATAGTTAGTCATACATGTGCAGACAAAGATTGTGTCTAATAGTTAGTCCAACATGTGCAGACAAAGATTGTGTCTAATACTTAGTCATACATGTGCAGACAAAGATTGTGTCTAATAGTTAGTCCAACATGTGCAGACAAAGATTGTGTCGAATAGCTAGTCCAACTTGTGCAGACAAAGATTGTGTCTAATACTTAGTCCAACATGTGCAGACAAAGATTGTGTCTAATAGTTAGTCCAACATGTGCAGATAAAGATTGTGTCTAATAGTTAGTCCTACATGTGCAGACAAAGATTGGGTCTAATAGTTAGTCATACATGTGCAGACAAAGATTGTGTCTAATAGTTAGTCCAACATGTGCAGACAAAGATTGTGTCTAATAGTTAGTCCAACATGTGCAGACAAAGATTGTGTCTAATAGTTAGTCCAACATGTGCAGACAAAGATTGTGTCTAATAGTTAGTCCAACATGTTCAGACAAAGATTGTGTCTAATAGTTAGTCCAACATGTTCAGACAAAGATTGTGTCTAATAGTTAGTCCAACATGTGCAGACAAAGATTGTGTCTAATAGTTAGTCCTACATGTGCAGACAAAGATTACGTCTAATAGTTAGTCCAACATGTTCAGACAAAGATTGGGTCTAATAGTTAGTCCAGCATGTGCAGACAAAGATTGTGTCTAATAGTTAGTCCAACATGTGCAGACAAAGATTGTGTCTAATAGTTAGTCGTACATGTGCAGACAAAGATTGTGTCTAATAGTTAGTCGTACATGTGCAGACAAAGATTGGGTCTAATAGTTAGTCCAACATGTGCAGACAAAGATTGTGTCTAATACTTAGTCATACATGTGCAGACAAAGATTGTGTCTAATAGTTAGTCCAACATGTGCAGACAAAGATTGTGTCGAATAGTTAGTCCAACATGTGCAGACAAAGATTGTGTCTAATAGTTAGTCCAACATGTGCAGACAAAGATTGGGTCTAATAGTTAGTCCTACATGTGCAGACAAAGATTGTGTCTAATAGTTAGTCCAACATGTGCCATTATATGATCGGTAACATCAACAATCTCCTATCATTTAAATTACTTTTCGAAATACAAACCCAAACGTAAGCTTAAACGAACCCACTTTACATTGACGTCTTCTGTGACCTGAACTCACTATTCTCTAACTCAGTGTTAATATCCTTGGCGTTATGGATGAGTATTCTTTATAGAAAAAAAATTGTAGTTCCCCAAATATGCATCAAGATAAATTCCACTTTCCTAATATACTTCCAGAAAAATCCCACTTCCTAAAAATAGTTATAGATAAATTGTAGTTTCCTAATATAGTAAAGTATCCGACGGACCAAATCGGTAGGGCCGGTGAAGCAGCGTTCAACACTTTTGTGGCCCAGACATACTAGGGGATGTGTGGCCAGCACAATAACTAAAGTCATGTACCCATAAGAGCCGGGTAGATACCCTTGAGTCCCCCGGAAAAAATCCTAGCCTTCATCGTGATTCGAACCCAGTACCTTATGTACGCCAGCCGAACGCGCTGCCGCTCGACCACTGTTTGCTTAGTACGTTTCCTAATGTATTTTCTAGTATATTTGGACTCACTCCGTCGGGAGTAAAACAACTTTAATTTAATTGTTGCTTATTCAAAGCCACTTTATTTGTTTTCCGACCTCGCTTTAGATTTTTGACTAAAGGCTACAAGTTTGATCCATGGATCAATGATTTTCCCCTAAATTACACGTACAGTGCGCAGAAAAAGTATTACTTTTCCCAACGTGACATGCACTAGAGTAGAGCTAGACTATTTGCTATTGAAGTGCTTTTGGTGCGTGATCTGATTTTAATGCATTGGACTATATCTTTGTGTGTGTCTTTCATCTGTTTATAATAGACAATTGTTACGTGTAAATCTTACATTGATTGATAGAACTAGCTGACTCGTTTTTTGGGGAAGAAACCAATTTTGAATTACCTTTCACTTTGCAAGTTAGACTTAAGTTTAACGTCTTTGTGTGACTATGTGAATTATATTTTTTAAATTAATCTTTTGAGCAAAGAAAATAAGAATGATAATGTAATGTAACAATTTTGTTTTAAAGCGTTTTGCGAATAATTTATAATTGTTACATCTTAGAAAAAAAGGTGGACCTACCCCTATATTGGCCAGGTTGTTTCTCCATTGTGAAAGTGAAGCAGCGTTCAGAACTTTACTTTGCCAGGGAATGCAAGGAGATTGTGTGATCAACCTTTTCCCTAAGTAATGTCGGGTACCAATCAGTGCTGGGCAGACTCAGGGACACCCTCCAAACCCTGGAGGTGGTGGGGTGGGGGGGGGGGGACTATGCAATATTGTGTTAACTTGAATCGAATCCCAGCTTTCCGAGCGCTTTGCAGTGACACCACCGTGTCCTATAAAGGTGTTGTTTTTTAATATATTATTTTAGTGCGCTTCTTGTGTGTTAAATCTAAAACGAATATTTAACCAGACTCTACATGGACAAAATTATTCAGATTTAGTTTTAATTTGCTCATAACAAAACACAAATGTTATTTATATGTTCTATGCATTTATTTCGATATGTAATAAGTAATAATCATATTTGTCCGATCTTACAATTTGCCAATTCTGTTCGAGGTAAAATTCTTCAAAAAATATATCAGGTTTTTGTGTGTTTTTTTTAAAATCTAGAAATTCAATCGTAGTATCCTTTTCTGTAAACGTTGAATGTGAATGGAATAAACAAGTCTAAAAAATGAATATAATTAATTTAACTTAGTGAATGTATTAGTCTACCCCTCTCCCTGCATGTTTGTTGCTAATATAGAACTTGGTATAAGCAGACACCCAACAGTGTATTAGTCCAGGGATCGGCAACCTTTTGCTTACAGTGTGCCAAATTAGGATTTCTAAATCATTCAGCGTGCCAACAGCGTGAAAGTCAAACTGCTCAAGTATATTATTTTTATAAGACATTTGATTTAGTACCGTAGCAAGACCAAGACTTAAAGAAAAGGAACGTTATAGAGTAAATCATTAAAACGTTGTATATTTAATAACGAATTAACCTGTTTATTATTACCATCTGTTTTTAATCCATTCATACCTAATACACAATTTCATTTATCAACTTACCGGTAAATGTATTACAGTTAAAGTTAGTTGTCATAATATAATTCTAGTAGTAGTTATACATTCTTTATAGTTAGACCTCAGCATAACCGAGATTTCCGATAACTTATTATTATTGCTGAGAAACATGTGCCAATTACAGTAAAGCAGAATAGATACGGAGTAATCATATAAACTGGGTAGTAAATGTAATGTTTAAAAATGTACATATGAACTATTTAATCATAAAATATTTGCATAATTTTCAACTATCTTTTATAGTTTGATCATTCTAAAGTATAAATTGTAAGCCATAATTTTTTTTAAAGGAAGCAAAAAAAGAAACATATTAGAAATATTAACGGATAGAAAACGGATTAATTTTCTCCCTTTAATCAACTTCTCCAATATTAATGTTAGTGATGCCAAACGAGTTAATTTAAAAAAATATATAACTAGTGTTGCTTTTAAATTAATTCTTTATACAAATTCTGCATTTTGCTATTTTTTCAATGTGTAACTTCATGTATAAAATAAATTTAAGTTATAAATAAACATTTTCTGCATTAATAAAGTCAATTTAAAGAGTTTATTTTTTTTAAACATTAATAATTACAATAATTACATAATATAATGCTAGTATATACGCCTGTTATATTTATTACAATAATGAAACAAATACATTTGTTTTAGAGTTTATTTAAACTTATTTAGGATAGATAAGCATAAAAAGTCTTTTAAATGTAATTAGTTTGTATCCATTAATGAGCGCCTTTTCCTTAAAATGCTCTTCGCTATTTTTTCAATGTCAGGGACATATTTAGTCACTTCTGATTGGTCAAGTTTAAGTGACCTCTTGGCATGCTTAAAACAGCTTTCATGAGCGATAAAATATGTTCACTAGTGTAAATTAAACCAAAAGCTTAATTGCTTCCAGACAAGAGACGAATCTATCCAAGATTTTACCTATACTCCGTATAACGTTCTTCTAGATGAGCCTTAAGAAACTATAAAATGGACCATCTTAACAATAGATTCAATCACAGATCGCAAGTCCAATGATGAGAGCTTTGCATACAAACATTCCTGAACTAAAACAGTTGACTGCCAGTGTGATTCCAATGTGATTGCCACCATTTAATTACGCTGACGTACGTTGTTTTCACTTGCATTAAAAAACCTTCTTTGAGGTCTCTCGCCTCTGAAAATCGTTATGCGTGCTAGGTTTGGCACGCGTGCCTTAGGTTGCCGATCCCTGTATTAGTCTATCCTCTCCCTGCATGTTTGCTGCTAATATAGAACTTGGTATGAGCAGACACCCAACAGTGTATTAGTCTACCATCTCCCTGCATGTTTGCTGCTAATATAGAACTTGGTATAAACAGACACGCAACAGTGTATTCTCAATTGTCTCCACTTAAATGGAAGACGTGATGAAATTGCTGGAAAGATTGCACTCATTTTCTTGCACCTCATTTTCTTGCTCTCTAGATTTTTTTTTGTCGAATCAAACTTTGGAGTAAAGTGGACGTTCCAAAAATGTCACTGAAAATTCCCCCCCCCCCCCATTTTCTTCCTTTTTACCCCAAACCACTGTTCTTCCAGACTTCGGAGCATTCAAAATCCGATCAATAATTGAACGGAGCCATAAGTTTTCTTTCTAGAGATCGCTTGTGTCTGCAGGCTTAGAACTTATTGCATCGGCCTTGACCTTGAGGAATTAATGGATTCTGTTGTTTGTTTTGCGCTTGCAATCTTGACTATTCATATTAAAAGAAAATAAGTCTTTCCTTGACTAAGAGATGTTGTTAGTAATGATTGAATACATTGAGATGAATGTCATGGAGATGCCCAAAGTCCATAGGCATGGTAGATTATATGAATGTCTTCGATATACCGCTGAACAATTTTCTACATTTCGTAACATTTTCGCTTTGGTGAAAATGGCTACAGAATATATGTTCAGAGTTCAGATCAATATTAAACATGTGAATATGCCAGGAAATAGATCCCTGGAACTATGGAAGGATGAACATGATTTTGAACTGGGTGAGTCTGTTTTCTGACAGTGTCAGTGAATATACTATAGTAGGATTTTTCCAACCATTGGTGTTCAACAGTCGGCCCGTAACTACAACATGTCACTCCAAGACTTTAAGTGTGCCCTTTGCCCCACATAGCTTCTAAGGAATTTTTTTTTTTAATTCATTGCATTAATATAGAGTATATTATAAGTTCATCTGAACCAATTAATAAGTTTTCTCAAATGTGCTTTATTGTAGGTTTACCCTGTAGGTTTATATATACCACAGTGCGGAAACAGAATTCGGTTTACATGGAAATGTGTGAACCATCAACTTTGATCAATTTGCTTTGCTTCCACTTTCAATCATTTTCTAACTTCCCTCTCTCTTGACATTCTCCTGTTTTGGACATAGATGTATGTTAAAATAAATACTTGAAAAAAAAATCCGAACAAAACAAAAACCCTGCTAACTCTGGCATATTGGAAAAAGAATATGCTGAAAGAAATGTCTATAAATAGATAATGGATGGGATCTCTTCTTGATTGAAACTGGAAGCAACTTATCTCACGCCTTAAGAGCAGAAGGCGGCTAGTGTGGGAATAAACCAATAGATAGACACATGAATGACAAGTCTAAAGCCACTCAGTCGAAACAGAAAACAGAGTCGGATTCCCATATAGGGCAGGGGTCACTCATTGTTTTAATGTTCTTTTTGTTTTATTCTTGTTTGTGATGGTGTTTTTGTTTTCGCATTGGAAAAAAATATAAAAAAACTCTTTTATCCTTTTTTTAAAAATTCCCCAGTATATTGATCGGAATAGTTCTGGACTTTTTCTCCGATTATGGTATTACCAGGACCAAGTTGTATCCTAAGCTTTGCTATTACATTATGATTCTCCTGTTGTGGGCCATCCACTTAGACAAAAAACTACTTTCTACTAATGTACCAGACTTGCCATTAGTCTAATTATGACCTTATTGGTAATAATGAAAAATAAATTGTAGTTTTAAAAATAAACGAGCTATGCGCAATGAATGTATAGCCTACGGATGTTTGGAACATTCCCCCAATCAAAATAAACGAGCTATGCGCAATGAATGTATAGCCTACGGATGTTTGGAACATTCCCCCAATCAAAATAAACGAGCTATGCGCAATGAATGTATAGCCTACGGATGTTTGGAACATTCCCCCAATCAAAATAAACGAGCTATGCGCAATGAATGTATAGCCTACGGATGTTTGGAACATTCCCCCAATCAAAATAAACGAGCTATGCGCAATGAATGTACAGCCTACGGATGTTTGGAACATTTCCCCAATCAAAATAAACGAGCTATGCGCAATGAATGTATAGCCTACGGATGTTTGGAACATTCCCCCAATCAAAATAAACGAGCTATGCGCAATGAATGTACAGCCTACGGATGTTTGGAACATTCCCCCAATCAAAATAAACGAGCTATGCGCAATGAATGTATAGCCTACGGATGTTTGGAACATTCCCCCAATCAAAATAAACGAGCTATGCGCAATGAATGTATAGCCTACGGATGTGACGTATTTGGAACATTCCCCCAATCCGCCCCTAGGCCTTCCATTTTTTTATGTTGGATAGAGAAGTATCCAATTGCGCCCAGCGGACATCGTCACGCCTGTCCTGAATAGAGATTCTAGTCTACGGCTTTCGGCAGCTGACATATCCCTCTGAACCATATGCATCTATTTATCAATGTTTGAATAGTCTATACTATATAAGGGGTCATTCATAAAAAACGTGGCAACTGAATGTGTGAGTGACAAAAATATCCGTGCGAATATTATGTTTAGCTGTAACTAGATAGATTGGTCGGAAAAAAGGTGTAATAATTGATTTTATCTTCATTAGCGTGATATTTGTTTATATTATCTTCCCTCAATCATCTCACACTCTTTTAAAGTTTTATCTTTTTTTTTAATGCTGCCTTTTAAGATACCTTTTTAACTTCATTTCTTTCAAATATATATAAGCTATAATATATGTTACCGCCGAATCCGGGCCAAAGCACGAAGTTATACCAGTTACCGAATCGGCCAGTCATCTTGCACTTTATTGGAGTGGTTTGGCGAAAGTCCGAAGTACTTGTGTGGAAAAGATATGTTGCTACTTTGGTTTGCTGTTACGCATAGTGGCCAAAATAAGGATTTGTCGATGTGGTGCAAGACTGCCCAAAGATGGTGTTTTATAATTTACTTGTCGAAAATGAAATGGAGGATACTATAAATGCAGGAACTGCATTCAAAATTAAGCTACCACCGTTGCGATGGAAGCTTTGAAACATCCAGATCACTAGACTGACAACGATGCGGAAAGATTATGCATTGGATATCAGAAGAATAGAGGTCAGCTCATTGTTGTGGTCCTGTTGCAAAGATGTTCATGCGATTTGTGGAATAACGAATGAAGCAGACATATTGGCTGTAGAAAGGTATTTGCAGGCTATGTCACGATAAACAAGAAACCTGGATGAAGAGATCACCAGATAACATTAGAGTTTGCAAGCTCAAGTTGCGGAGCTGTTTAACATTGAGATGCGAGATCCCCATCAGCGAAAGCTGGAAGTAATATACGCAACCGTATGTCAGATGTTTGACAGAGGTCATGGTGATCAAAGAAGCTTTCTTTTAGCTGTGGAACGTCAAGGGCAATTTCTAAAATCACTTAACAGAACATGGTATTAAGAAGCTACTGTATTCTAAGAGTGATATTTCTTTCTGCACGAGAAACTGCTCGCACTGGAATCACGTGGTCACAAAAATAAAAATCACTACGAACTATCGCGTTTTCCAAATCACTGTCCAGCGGCCAAGGATACACTCGATGCAATTGCACTACCAAGTGCACAACTAATTGCTGCAAATGTTGAAATAAGACACTGTTGTGTAATTCCAAATGTCATTAAAGTTCATCTTGTTGTAAAAAAAAATGATAATCGAAATTGATAAAATAGGAGAGTCTATAAAATAAAGTTCTTTTATAAATATCTGCTCTTAACTTTTTTTCTGCCGTCTTTGACCAATCGTTTCTTGCCATTTCATTAACTGGACAACCAAATCCCCTATAACCTATAAACAAAGGATCGGACAAAGGTCAGTCAATGAACAGCGATATTAATCTTTCCAGCATTTGTTGGCCATTTGGCACTTTGGCCGATTTTGGATTTTGGTTGTAATATATTCTACTTCTTCTCTCTTTATATCTTTTTCTATATTCTGTAACTCCATTTTTTATCTGTCTATCTCTCTCTCTCTCTACCTGCCCATCTCTCTCTCTCTCTCTCTCTCTCTCTCTCTCTCTCTCTCTCTCTGGCTCTGATATTTGCTCTTTACTTTGCCCTATTTGTTCCCAGCCAATCTCTAGAGAAGCCGACGATGTTGTAGCTGCAGGCTATAGAATTGACCAACATTTATGAATCGGGATTACCCGTAACCCTAGAATTTTCCGATCAAATCGCTCGTTAGAGTTTTTCGGAAACCAATTCTATTTAGGCTTATCCCGGTAAAATGTATTTGTTACGTCGCCTTAGATGAGACTATAATTTCTCATTCTTAAATAACCAGAGAAGAAAAATACGTTCCTTCCTGTTGAGCGAAAAGCCCAGACAAGTAATTAACTCGCCAGACGACTTTGATACATGTGTACTCAATACGATGAGATTGTGTGGCCACTGATGTCTATACACGCCAGAGTAGATTCAACGAGAGCCTGGCGTATATTTGTTTCTTATTATTTCAATATACCATTTACTTCCATGAATACAACGGACCATGTTCAAACTTAATGACACCATTATAAATGATGATGTAACTTAGCACACTCAGGGTTACACTGACATTTTAAAAAAACAAAACTCTTAGTCTTAGCAACAACATAAAAACTAGAATCATATTTTGCTGAAACCATACAGAGAACAAAAAAAAGTTTTAAGGAACAAAAAACAGAAAAGAAAACCTAAAGCCTTTTTCCTTTTGTGGGCCTAATTTGTACGGTCCAGTCCACACATCAAGCTGTTATAAATGGCTTTAATTTCATCTGCTCAAATAAAAAAAAAGTATTAAAAATAAAATATTTTTTTGTAAAAAGGTTGTGTGAAAATATATGCATCTGTTTTAATGTTTTTATATTTATATTTCATCTTTTATTTTCGTTGCATTTTTCTAAAATCAATGCCAAAATAAAATGATATTTCAAAAGTTCAATTTTTTATTTTGGTGTTCTTTTAACGGGGCTTTTAGTGTGTTGTAGTTTTTTTTCTGGGCCATAATGTCACTAACCTGTATATACCCTTTTCTTTCGAACGGGATAATGAAAGACAAGTCTATACAACATGTTGCCTTTACTACTTCCCTTTATTTTTAATTGTGAAAATTGTTGGCAAGCTTTTTTTTCGCTCGCCTATTTCCAATTTTAATTTGAAACATAAATGTATAATTATTGTAGCTCTTTAAAATACAATTCGGTTTTAATACATAAAAAATATTGATTCATCAAAATGAATATTGTTTACATTTAATTACTTTATATTGAAAGTCATTAGTGATTTATTCGTGAATAAAAGATTTTAGAGACACAAATAAAGGCAAGGAAATAGAAAATGGGATTCCAAAACTAGAACCGGAACAAAATTGCTTATTCAAAACACATTATGTAGTTTAAAATACTTTAAAAAATAACGTAATTTAGCGCTTTTAATCAAATCGAAACGGCGAGGTGAGCTAAGTCGAAACAATTATAATGTTACGATTTCTGCCAAAAGAACTGTGTCGATGAATTTATAAAGCTATAGATGTCTTTGTTTTATAGATACAAAATAATGTTTATATAAGTGTTATTTGTGGACTACACTATTAAGTCAACATATTTATGTATAACTGTAATATGCTTGTGTTTTTAGTCAATAGCTTTATTTCAGTGCATCTAAATAATGTATAGTTTAAACTTGAACTAAATTCCCATAATGCACCACCATCCTATCCTACTACTTAATTATCTTGTACATAATATTTTGCTTAAAGTTCTATAATCTATTGTCGTGACCTGTTGATAATTCCATTTATACCTCATACATTTCCACACAAAAAAAAAAAATATTTCAACAATTTCATTTAAAAAAAACAGCATTGGATGTGTGATGCGAACCTCTTGAAAGATATACATTTAGTTATAACTAA
This sequence comes from Anisus vortex, assembly GCA_949126835.1. Lineage (NCBI taxonomy): Eukaryota > Metazoa > Mollusca > Gastropoda > Planorbidae > Anisus > Anisus vortex. Next base: position 58,786,541 of record OX421492.1, on the reverse strand, counting down.
AACCTGAAGTGGTATTCCCGTTTTGCCGCCAGATAGTTTTACTGATTCTTATTCATTCACTATTTGACACTATTTGTTTTTTAATAGTTACTGAAATCATCTTCTATTTTTTTTAAACTTCCTTATACCGATATAAAAGGCACACATTTAAGAAGTCGTAATCTGATTGCAATATATAATTCCAGACCATTACATAGTCCTATATAATATACGTTTGTCCTATATAATATACGTTTGAAACGTTTCTTGGTGTTAATTAGAAATATCTAAACATTTACCGAAATGTGGTTCTGCGCATGAACAATTTTATTCTAATTTTTATTTTGATTTTAAATTGCGTTCGCCATTGAAGTGATAAACGATGCCACTATTCTACAAGTTCTGCATTTCATGAAATATTTGTTAGCTTCACAATTACATTGCCTGTGAAACATACGTCACAATTACATTGCCTGTGAAACATACGTCACAATTACATTGCCTGTGAAACATACGTCACAATTACATTGCCTGTGAAACATACGTCACAATTACATTGCCTGTGAAACATACATCACAATTACGAGAGGTTAAAAGTTAAAAGTTCATGGGGTCAACATGCACGAGCAAAAAAGAACAGTGTTAAAAAACACATTGGCCAGACCAATGTACTGGAGAAATTTTAATATTTGGTTACTATGAAACTTTCACTGTCGATTCAAGCTCTTGTATGTGTTTTAAGGACGTTTTCCATCAACCCCAGGCATCGACAGCATCACACTGTATACTATTTCATCAGTGATCAAGTGTATGTACATTTCTATATATCATCTCTCAATGTTTCACCCATAAGTCCGCTGATTGCACCGTGGCCACCAGTTCCCACCACTATTTCCGGATATTATTGGATTACATCGCCCTAGGTTTAGTCCCTACGGCCTTAACTTGTCCATTGAGTATCCTTCCTTCTTTTCTTCTCTTTATCCTGCTGACCTTTTTGTCTTTCAATAAATCAATGCCTTATATCCGCCCTTCAATCTATTTATCTTCTTTATTCCACAGGTCTTGTCCGTAGCTCTTTCTTCTCTAGCTCGCCTTTTTCTCTCCTTATTATCTCTCTTTATTTCTCTCTCACTTTCTCTTTGTCTTTCTTTTTAATTCTTACTTTCTCTTGATCCGTCTCTTTTTTCTCGCTCACTTCCCAAAGCCTGTTTGCATCTCCTGATGTTTTCTCGCTTTTTTTATCTTTCGCTCTCCCCCCCTCTCTCTCTCTCTCTCTCTTTTATTTTCTTTCTTGCTTGCTTTATGTATATCTCTTTATATCCTTCCTCTCTATCTTCTCTTCTCCACTCCCTCTCTTTAACCCTCACTTTGAATCTCCCTATCTCTATAAATATATATTAAATATATTCCTTTACTTCTCTGACCAATCCTACCTATACATAAGGCATAGAGTCTATGTCCAAATATTGGTGCCCTCTGTTGTTGTTTTTTTTAAATCAAAAATAAAAATGTTTCAATCTTAAATTTTTCTAGTACAAAACAACAAGTGCACACACAAGTAAGTCAAGTACTAACGCGATATTTAGTAGATCACGTTTTTAAGACATTGCAATCATACACAGCCCGCGGTGTTGGGTTGAAAAGTGACATTTGAAACAAATTTTCAACACGAGCCTGACATTTACATTGCTAGTCATGGTTTTTACATTTAACCAACAATGAATATGTACTATAAAAAAAAAACTTATTTCTGTCACGTTAACTGACCGTGTCTTATTGCATATGACTTGTATCAGGCTACTGACCGTGTCTTAGTGCATATGACTTGTATCAGGCTACTGACCATGTCTTAGTGCATATGACTTTTATCAGGCTACTGACCGTGTCTTAGTGCATATGACTTGTATCAGGCTACTGACCGTGTCATAGTGCATATGACTTGTATCAGGCTACTGACCGTGTCTTAGTGTATATGACTTGTATCAAGCTACTGACCGTGTCTTAGTGCATATGACTTGTATCAGGCTACTGACCGTGTCTTAGTGCATATGACTTGTATCAGGCTACTGACCGTGTCTTAGTGCATATGACTTGTATCAGGCTACTGACCGTGTCTTAGTGCATATGACTTGTATCAGGCTACTGACCGTGTCTTAGTGCATATGACTTGTATCGGGCTACTGACCGTGTCTTAGTGCATATGACTTGTATCAGGCTACTGACCGTGTCTTAGTGCATATGACTTGTATCGGGCTACTGACCGTGTCTTAGTGCATATGACTTGTATCAGGCTACTGACCGTGTCTTAGTGCATATGACTTGTATCAGGCTACTGACCGTGTCTTAGTGCATATGACTTGTATCAGGCTACTGACCGTGTCTTAGTGCATATGACTTGTATCAGGCTACTGACCGTGTCTTAGTGCATATGACTTGTATCAGGCTACTGATCGTGTCTTAGTGCATATGACTTGTATCAGGCTACTGACCGTGTCTTAGTGCATATGACTTGTATCAGGCTACTGATCGTGATCTTGTATACAAGTGTAAATTATGGGATGGTTATAGAAAAGAAATGTTGAGCTCGTTTCTTGAATGCCAGAAATTGCAAAAGACTGAAAGTATATCTGATCTTATCATTTACATAGGCGCTTCTGACGCATTCCCATTGCAGGTATAAGTCTGGTCTTGCATGTTGATAAAAGGGTTTCTGAATGACGTTAAGCTGTTGTTGTTTTTTTTAAATTAGTTTAGGCAATCCATTCCATGTCCAAGTGCCACTATGTAATAAAAGGAAAGTTATTAGAAAAGTATGTTTTTTTTAATGTATAAGGTGCTTTTCTACGCATTTGTGAAGATTATTCCAAAATTAGCATTTAATGCTTTATGTACTATAACTACTGAATGTTAACCCTTTATGTACTATCATTTCTGCCTTAGCGGACTATCCCTACTATCACAACTTTTGCTTTACTTGTGTGTCAAGCGCTTTCTCTCTACCTGTTTCAGTATTCTGTTTGCCGACATCTGTGGGTTCACCGCCTTGTCCTCCACCTGCACTGCACAAGAACTGGTGCAGCTACTGAATGAGCTCTACGCCCGCTTCGACACCCTGGCCACACAGAACCACTGCCTGAGGATCAAGCTGCTCGGGGACTGCTACTACTGCGTCAGCGGCATGCCGGAACCTAGGCGAGACCACGCCCATTGCGCAGTAGAGATGGGTCTGGACATGGTGGAAGCAATCACGTGAGTTGATTTACATTTTTTTTTTGTTCTTTGTATTTATATATATTTTTTTTATTGGACTTGGTGGCGTTAATTCATTACCTTATTGGTTTGGGGTTTTTGTCTTTGTTGAATGTGGTGGAATTCTTCCCCAGAAGTTTGGAATTAAAAATGAATTTAGATTGGGATTCACCTCAAAATGGTATGAGGTTTTCTTTGTTGGATATGGTGTATTTAACCCTTACCCCCCCCTTTTTTTTTTCCCAAAGTAGTCTGCAGTTTTCTTAGTTAAATATGTTGGAATTCAGCCATAAAATAGTTACATTAAACATGATGGACGTTAATGATTTGAGTTGTCCTCGTTTGACAAGGTGGAATCCATCATCTGAATAAGGTTTTCTTTTTCATTGGAGATGGTACCACGTAGAATTCCTTGCTTTAGTCATATTGTTATTTTTTTAATTATTTTTTTTTAATGGTGGAATTTACCGCATTGTTGTTTTCGGGCTTCAATGGTTTCATTGGATAATCTAGAACAGGTAGAACAGGGGTAGGCCTAAGCAACCTATGGCATGCGTGCCAGACTTGGCGTGCAGTGCGATGTTCATTGGCACGCGGAAGATCCCCAAAAGACGATGATTTCTACAAGAAATGGAGTAATAGAACAGGATACATTTTAGGTTCTTGGCACGCTGCATTATAAATTCTGTTTTGGCACTCTGGAATCTATACTGAAAAGGTTGCCGATCCCCGGTCTAGAAGTCACGTGGTATATTGACAAAACAGAATGCACATTTCTTTACAACGAACTCGTTTGGGTTTACAGACTCACAAACACACACACACAAACACACACAAACGAGCGTTATACTATTATTATTAACACATTAGTTATGCATTACCACCGCATTACTTTTGTAGTCACACAACAATAATAATTTTAGTCTTATTTAAAATAGAAAATTAAGTTTTCAGTTTATTCTGTGGTGCACCAAGTAAGTTGAAATTGTGTTTCCTAGTCACGCGCCGCACAATGCATTGAGAGGCATACACATACACACACACATACACGTTTCCGCTATTGAATTCATTCTTTCTTATAGAATTCGTTTCTATTCATTTGCTTTCTCTATTTTTCCCCGAGGAAGAAGATGATTGTGTGGCGAATTACTTCGCCGTTAACACACACAAAAAGATGGGGGGGGGGGGCAGGGTCGAGGCCTGGGGCGCTCGTAGAGATTTTGTCTGTTGTGTGTTTGGGGTTTATTCATTGATTTTGTTGGCCTAATATTTTCAAGTATTGAAATTAAACAAACTCTTTTTTTTTATACATAGTTTTTCGTAGGCCTATAAATCCTTTACGTGTTATGTTATGCATCGGCATTAGCTGCCTAAAATTTCGTCCTCTCCAACATGCGAGGAAAGAAAAGAAAACGTGGTTTACATAATAATAGTTATTTATATAGCGCTTGTATCCATGCTATTACATTTAACATGCTCAGTGCGCTCTTGGAATAAATTGCAGAGGCAGTTGACTTGGTATGTAAGGCACCCAGCCACTAGCCAAAGAGATAGGTCTTTAAGCTTTTTTTAAAAAGACTCTTTCGTCTCAGATTCTCTCTTTTTTATTTTTTTATTTTTTTTTGTGATCTTTAAACTATATATTATATCAAGTAGGCATTTTAAATGAACGCACACCGTACGTCCTTCACCCTAGCCTTTTAGAACATAAAAACAACAACGGAGGGGGGGGGGGTGAGAGATGCGGCTGAAAATATGATAGAATGTGTCGTCATCGGAAACGCGTCTATTTGCCAAGTTTCAGCTCGAGAACATGACGGGAAGTGGGTCAATTAGCCATCGGAAAATCTGCTCGGTCGCCCGCTAGAAACATTATTTGTCGACGAATAATAAAATAAATGATTTTTTTTAAAGTCCAGGTGATTACCGGAAGTGTTGAAAGTGAATGCCACAATGCGCCACACACACCCCTCCCCCCTTTTCCTGTGAACGCCATTGGACGAAAGAATTACACAGAAACCGTACAGCAATTTAATATTTTAAACCGGCCAATTTTAAGTCTATGATATCAGTTAACTCTTTAATGCGACTGGGGGCGAACGTACGAAGGTACCAACGCCCTCCTGAAAACAATGTCCACAGCATAAGATTACCTATAAAGTTGGGCATTGTGTTATATTCATAATATCATTCGAAAAACTAGACTATAATCTGATCAAATAAATAGCATCACGATATAACAGAGATAGAAAAAAAACACACCTTATGACTTATGAATCAAATTTAGCGAATTCCGCTCCCCCTCCCTTCTGTTCAAAACAAGGAAGCTACCACGCACTTAATTTTACGGTCATACTTTTTTTTAAAGCTTAAAAAACAACAATGGACATTGGAGAGATAGTAACTAAAAGTAATAATCTTTACCATATTTCTCCCACACCGTTTGGCGTAGACAATTTTTAAGCATCTGACAAAAATGATTGGAAACATAAGGTTACGATATACACAAATGTTTTGTTAAAAAAAAATAAGGCAGTCAATTACAAGTTTATATCACACACGCGCAGAACATGTGATATATTATAGCACATCATCTTTTTGTAAACCCAAAAGGGTTTTTGTTGTGAAGAGAGGGTAGGGCATTCTGTTACGTCATATACTATGTGGCTTCCAGTGAAACAGATCAAACCAAAAACCACCAAGGTGATGAAATTCCACCTAGTCAATAAAAGAAAAAAAAAAGATCCGTTATGCGATGCATCCACGCGTGACTTAAAAGCAATAGAATTAGAACATTTGGAACATTTTTTTCTCGTTCACAGTAAGCCTTTTAGCCAGAATTAACATTGTCAATAATGAATGTTTCTTACTTACTTGTCCAGTAATGTCAGTTGTTTTCGAAAACTCAACCGAATAAATACGGGACACATAAATGTAGGAATTTAATTTTGTGTAGAATTTCTTTTCAAAATTGATTATAGTTTTTAGTGACGGGGCTTGGCACATAATTTATTTATATATTGTGATACAAATGTATGGCCACTGTATGCTGTTCTAAATTATTACTGTGATAACCTTGGATCTCCATAAAATGTTTCTGAACATACTAAATCTACTGCTGATTACTTTTTTTTTTAAGTTTTAATCTTTAATAATTAGGTAAAACAAAAAAGAAATGGTGTGATAGTAAGGATGTTAAACGAAAACCGGAATACCGGATTCCGGATTTGAAACCAAAAACCGGTTTTGATGTTCTAATGGAAATATTTTTAATAAATAATGTTGGATTCAATTCGCACAAAACAATTCCTGAAATGCCTTGTTAACACTGTTTATTCTTAACTTAGATATTGTGTTTCTTGTGTTTCCAAATACCAACTAGATCACTATGGCTTGCGATAAAAACTACATCAAACCAATTGTTAATTTACAGTTACAAATCACATGAATCTTTTTACTTGTCGGCTCATCTTTTAGATGTGCGATGCCCTTTGATGTACGCAATGGAGAGACGCAAACTAGCCTTTCCCTGTGACCCTGAACAATTTGGCTAGACACCGCGTCTGTTATCATATATGCCTCTTCAAATGCTTTTTAATATTATGGTCAACGATAATCGGTAACTTGATTATCACTATTGAAAAATGTAAAGCTATTATCGGTTTTAATCAATTAGCCCAGATTTTTAAAGAGTACAAAATCATATTGTATTATCACAAATCAATCCATTGAATGCCATGCAAACACTAATTGTGTTGGAAGTATTTTTTCAAATATACCTACAAAACTACGCACATTTGGCTTTTCCGGCCTGTGACTTGTGACATTGCGCGGGGGGGGGGGGGGGGGAAAGGGGGGCAGGGGCAAAATCCGTTTTTTAACTGGTTTTATAGAACCGAAAACCGGTTTTGGAAAAAAAAAAACGGTTTTAACATCCCTATTTTTGATAGTCGAGGATGAATAAGCTAAGTGCACTTACTCAAAATGTGACTGTGCAGGTCCTGCTAATCGCCCTCCCCTTGTCCCCCTTTACCGTGCTATTCTGTCTACCCTACTGGTTGTTTTATACACACAACATTATTATTTATAGAACATAACCATGCAGGCAACAATCCTAAATTTAGTTACAGAGCCCAAAATAACATAGATCTATGCCGAAAATAGTACGGTTCGCAGCCGTGGCCGAACGCAGGGCCGATATATTAGCTGCACTTTAAAGACAGCCGTTACTGATTTATATACTACACTATAATATTTAGACATCAGCGCCATGCACTCGCATCGTTTTCGGTTTCTCGCCACAGCACAGTAATCTCCCTTCCCTGAAGAGTGCACCTTGTCCCGACATATTATCGTCTGCTGGGTTTCAATATGTCGGCCTGCTTTATCATCAGCCAGACAGACCTCTTGCCGAGACAGTCGTCTGTCAAACATCGATATTTCCCTGGGCGCTTTTAATGACCACGAGAGGAGGTTGCGTCTGCGGTCACTGTCCTGATTATAAACAGGCTTTAAGAATTGCATAAAAGTTATAATTTGGTTTGATTTTTACAGCGGCACAAAGTCACTATATGCCTTACTCAATTAAAATATCATAAATTTTGAAAAATAATTATGTATGTTTATTTTAGCTATTGTCTACATGTGACGATATGATATGTAAGGAAACATTATGTTACCGTTTGGGAAAGAAAATGACGGCCTGTGCATGTGAATAAGATACACAAAAGCCAATCAACGTTTTTAAATATCAGAGACATAAATAACACAACAATCTGATATTTGTACCCATGGGAATTATGGAAATTAAATCTAAAAATGAAAAAATCCATCTGCGTAGCCATGACAAAGTAATAAACAATAATTTGTCTTAAGGTCGTGACAATGAAGTATGACTATAAACTATTTTTTTTTTCGACCAACACAGTAGGGTTAACTATGCAAAAACTACAAGACAAAACGAGGAAACTAAAATGAACATGTTGACTTAAAGTAGATCTAAAGGTCTTTATCAGCTAAACTAGATCTAGTCTAGCTGTGTTTATTTTTATTTTTTTTATCAAGACGGAGATTTCAAGTACAAATTAAAATCTAAAAGTCGTAATCCAAAACTGATCTTTCCTGTGTGTTGGTCTCCTGATGACAAATGAGATAGATGGAGTCTCGAGACAAAATGCGCGGGAGAAGAATATATTGCTTTGTGTGCGTGTGAGCGTGTGTGTTTAGTGTGTGAGTGTGTCCGTGTGTAGTGTGTGAGTGTGTATCAGCTGGAAGAAGTCTGTGTGGGTGTTGAGGGTTGGCGGTCAGAAGTGGCTGACAAGGGCGGCAAAGGATAGGAAGATGTGGTAGTTGTTTAATGGGCATAGTATTCCCGCTCAAAATAGGCGGTTGCTTTTCCACACGATTCTGGTTTGTGCTTTTCCGACGAAGGACTAAGCTCTTATCTGATCCCGCCCACAATATAATTTAGCTTTACGTATTATTAGGCCTACTGTTGGTATATTAGTACCATTATTGCAAACATCTCTATATATAGGCCTACTCTCGAATGAGAGAATTTACATGAATTTGTTCATACACATGTGGAACCTGAAAAGCTTTTTGTTTCAGCTTAGTCATTACTAGTCTAATATTTTATTGCTATACTTACTATGTTGTATATCTAGGTTATGACTTAATGCTTTATACATTATTCCTAATTTGCTCTTGAACCTTATTCCATTTTAAAGTGTTTTTAACTTTAGTGTTACACTTGTTAGGTGAGAAAATTTACGTGTACAGCTTACAGCTCTTTTCTAATTATGTTTTAACCCTTATGTTTTTGATAAATATTTAAAACCAATGTTTGCTGTTTAACTAGGCTCTGTGTTTAATATATTTTTGTCTATTTTGTATCATTACTTCTCTAGGTTAGTTCGAGATTTGACTGGTGTTAATGTTAATATGAGAGTGGGAATCCATTCTGGCCGTGTCCATTGTGGAGTCCTTGGCCTTTATAAATGGCAGTTTGATGTCTGGTCCAACGACGTCACACTCGCAAATCACATGGAAAGCGGTGGACTTCCAGGGTATGTAACCAAAGCCTTTGATCCTACACAATTGGGCATAACATACTTAAACACAGGATTGCTGATCTAAATACTTGCTGTATCTTTTTACTTTAGTCAGGGCAACCAATCTGGCTAAATACAATGCATATCGCCTTCATAATAGAAATTGTCTTTTTTAGTTTGATATTACTACAATGGGCCTGATGTTATAAGCTGTGGAGATCATGGGAAATACGTAATGTTTCTTTGAATGTTTAAATGTGCCTTTATATTTCTGATAATAAACAGGCCGACTCCTTGTATGCATGTACTCATATTCTAAAATCCATCTGTGGCTATAAAACACTAATTATTAATTACCAACTGGCATTTGATAACATGCAAAACATTTGAGTAACCCAGATAACGTCACATGGAAACCCCTATAAGAAAGTCCCAGGATGTCTGTTTGAGTTGTTTGAGAAAGGCTGTCTATATCTTTACACTTTGTGACTTGTATTACTAAAATATTCTAGACTATAACAGCTACCTTTGATTATTTTGTTGTTTTTTTACCTAGTCATGTCCACATTAGCGCTGCAACCAAAGAATACCTGAATGGTGATTATGATGTAGTACCAGGTAAAGGAGCAACGCGAGATTCTTACCTGAAGAAACATGGAATTGAAACGTTTCTTGTCAAAACAGACACTAGAAGATATAAAGTAACTCAACCTTCTTATAACTGTTTCTCTGTTGCTTAATGAACTGCTCATCCCTTGAGGCAGTATGGTTTATTGCTAGAGTTTGATGTTCTGGTGTATAATAAACCTGCTAATTGAATGTATTAAAGACCAGCAGGGTTATTTGAATATATGCACATAAGATCAAATATATACACCTAACATCAACTGGGCAAAGATTGCTGTGAGCTACACAATCTAATCTCCTTATATACCTAGAACAATGTAACTGTTCAGATCAGTTTCACTATTCCTATGAATCAAATGAGTCCATTGGTGGGGTGGGGCATGGCTTGGTATTATTTTGGTTCAGCTTATGAAAGCTTACACAAATAATGCACAACATTACAGCTTCCTAAATTAACAATATTATTTTGTGGCTTAATTGCAACAATCCCCTTAATTAATTACTATCATGAATGCATTTAAGTTGACTCAAATTTACATTTTATAACTATATCCAGCCAGGTGGATTATTGTTAAGAAGGATATAACAAAATTTTTACCATGCTATGTCATGCTAAAAAAAAAACATTTCTTTCATCATTGTATTGCATCTTTTAAAAATAGTGAATAACAAATGAAATGTAAACATTCTTCTTTTTAAATTGCGATTTTTGTAACCCCAGGGTCAGTTTTCAACTCTGTGTTTTTTATTTACTTTCTGTATAGGCCTTTGATAATGTGAGAGAGCATGTTACAAGTGGAGCTATGAAACTGATGGGGATAGAGGAGAAAGGTCATGTTGTGTAAGCATAATTATGTCCCTTTGTACACAATAGCTGAGTCATTGACCTCTGACCTGTGGAGTGCATTGCATCCCCATGGCCCAACAGACTTATCATATCTTAGTCTGGCATTTAAGGAAATTTTTAGCCACAAACATGGCTGGTCCTGCAATTAGTTCACCATACAGTCAACAAAACGGCCTGGGTTCTAGCCCTGCCACCGACCAAACCCTGCCACTGACCAAACCCTGCCACTGACCAAACCCTGCCACTGACCAAACCCTGCCACTGACCAAACCCTGCCACTGACCAAACCCTGCCACTGACCAAACCCTGCCACTGACCAAACCCTGCCACTGACCATACCCTGCCACTGACCATACCCTGCCACTGACCATACCCTGCCACTGACCAAACCCTGCCACTGACCATACCCTGCCACTGACCATACCCTGCCACTGACCAAACCCTGCCACTGACCAAACCCTGCCGCCCTGCAGGAGTTTTTGGGCCTTGGACATAAAAACCTTCTATCTAGAAGGAATGTCTTTAAACTTTTAAGTCAAGAGTGGCATCCACATCCCAGAAAAATCTGGTTGTCACAAAAATATTTTTAATACTTTTAAATTTATGTCTTTTTATACCATTTCCATTATATCTTTATCATCATTTATCCCTGTCTACATATTATACATCTCTAGCTACAGGCACAACTCTATCTATAATAAAAACTTGCCAGCTCATTTCAGAAAGACGCTTTTCAGTAATTATGTTAAATAGTAAAAGAAATCGATATTGATGTTATTATCTTTTCCTTATAAGAAACATATGTTGATTTCCAAACATTTTAGAATTTGTATCTACAATCACTACACACGTTTTCTGGGTTTATTTGTGTATTTTGTGTGTCTTTAAAAAAATTTAGATTGTATTGATTTAGTGTATATCCTTGAGTTACATATATATACAATATATATATATATATATATATATATATATATATAATCTGAAGCTGGCCCTCTTAGATGCCAATAAATGAATAGAAGAAAAATTGCCATCTTGTGTTATTGGAAGTCAATGTCTATTAAGCGATTGGTGCTGATATATAAGTTGAATATCCATAACTCAGGAGCTCTTTAGCCTCAGATTCATTGAGGCCTCAACTCGGAACATTTTCCACTTGGAGGGTGTATAGAATGGAATTGCATTCTTTAAAAAAAAAAAATTGAAAAGGACCAATGGAACTATTTCATAAGGATCAGCATAAAATCTTGCCTGCAGCTTAACTATAAATGAGTTAAAAGAAGATGAACCACCAACAATACAAGATGACACTTTTTATTCCATTCAAAAAAGGGCAGGTGCATGCCAGTTTTTATATATATCGCTCAGTTGTATATGTGCTCATTTTGGTCTGACTGATTTACTTTACTACTACTGTTCCGTGGTGTATATATATAGAAACAATGACTGAAAGAGTGAACTTTATTTGCATACTCTCAATGTGTTTCAGGTCTATGGATCAGAAAGACATTGACGATGAAGTCAATGAATACTTGAGTCGGGCAATAGATGCTCGAAGTGTTGATCGGCTCAGGGCTGATCATGTGAAAGGCCTTTTTATGACATTCCGAAAGAAATCTATAGAAGAAAAAGTAAGCCTATGTTTTTTTAAGTAAAATTGTTTTCTTGCTTTTTCAACTTTATTTGTTGATTTTGTTTCAGGAAGTTTTATATAAGATAATGAATTATAAATACACAATGAATTGGCTTTTCAAATAAGTGTATCTTCCAGGCCATGATGCAAAACAGTATTTCACCAGTTTATGTAACCATGGCATTCAAGTTCATTGTATTGACAGCACAGTGCCCAGCAACCTTAACATTTCCTCAATTACTGTCAGGTCTGCATCAAAGCTAGAATAACCAGACATGCCTACCCCTAAGGACTAAAAAGAGGAACAATCTTGATGAAAAAGAGGATTTTTTAACAAAAAAGCAGAACACCCTTTATGTAACAATCTTTTATAAAAAAAAAAAAGAGGAACATACCCATCTATTTACTATTTAACTATTTAAAATGTAGGTAGGCCTACGTTTTACAGACAGTTCACAATCGATCTAGATCTAAGACCTAAGACTAGTACAAAGAACATTAGGCCTAAATCCACGTTTTTCTTTGCTGAATAAACTCCTCTGAATATTCCTTCCTATAAAACTGTCTGTTTTTTTACAGTTTGAACAAATCAGATTTAAACTTTCTGAGCCAGCACGTTTAGACATTTTCACAATCTTAGCAATACAGTAAAGGTAAATAAGATTCATTGCCAAACACGTGTAATACCGCAAAAAAACGTTAGAAAAGACTAGAATATGTCTTTTAAAAAACCCAGAAAACCCAAGTAATAATAATTATATCATTGTGACCTTATTTATGCCTTTGATTTATCAACCTAGACATGAGCTATATTTCAACACATGAAAAACCCAAACTTTCCAATTTGGCGTAACAAAACTAGTAAAAAGCGGAACGGCGTAACAAAGTGTTTTTTTTTATCAAAAAGCGGAACAAATACGCCAAAAGCGGAACGGTAGGCATGTCTGGGTAGTCCTGAGAAAAACAAACAACAGTGATTCATACCCAAGACCCATAGAACTGCAATCCAAATGCCCTAAAGCTAGAGGAGAGCATTCCATCAATCGGTTAAAGAAAGATGGCATGAAAGAAATGTTTTCTGCCAGTTTTGTAATTTATGTATATTCTCACCTTATTTGTTTTCTCTTCTTTTATTCCAGTTTTCTAGAAAACCAGACAGGATGTTTTCTGACCATTTACTGTGCCAATGTATAATAGTGACCACTATAGTTGTCTGTCATTTTTTATTAGCAGAATTGTAAGTAGTTCACAGCATAGATTTTAATTGTTTTTATTTCCTTTAGCCTTTGATTGTGAAAAATTTAATTAGTTGTGTTTTTTTTTCACGAATTTAGCTTTTTTATTTTTTTAGCAGTCAAAATAGATTGAATAATTCTCCACTGACTGTTCAATGTTCTATAGAGATTATGCTAAATCAATATGCAAAATTAGTTACAAATTTTAAATGAGTTGTCCACTATCAAAAGTGGTCCATAGAATAGGGTTGAATAGCTTTTTAGGGGGACTGAGTGCTTAAAAAAATATAATAATTGAAAAAACTTCTATAATGATTTTAATGGACATTTGTTGGAAACAAAATAAAGTTTAAGTTTGTACTTTTTTCTTTTCTCTGTTCTATGGATAATCTTAAAATGTATTATTAAAAAACAAAAGAAATCTTTTGGACTGTAGTAAATCACACACATATAAAACTGAGAAACTATAGCATTGCACACTGTTGAGAAAACTATGGAAGGGACATTACTCTTCATAATGGATATCCAAACACTTTACCAATTGACCGTTGTACCTAATCTTGTATAATGCAGATTTAAACTACTAAATTACTTTTAAAATGAGATTTATTGTTTTCATCCCTTCCTGTAAGTAACCTTACACTTCATCTCTTACTGCGGTACATATATTTACGCTTCTTAGCAAATGTAACAATTATATTAGAATAATGGACATGTATTTGTCTTAAGACTCTATTATTAGCTTGTCTCTCAAACTGTAAATATTTTTATTTGTCCTAAAAAAATATGTTTAATCCACAGATCATTTTGCAAATCTTTGGAAATATTCTTTAAGAGTATATATAATTTGTATGTATCTACCTAAACTTAATTCTGTTTTTTCATATTTGTTCATTTGTTACAAGTTTAATGTTGACACTTTACGTTGACATTTTACACTGAAGACGTTGAGTTAATGTTTCAATTGTTTGTTTTTTTAATGCACTCACCCCCAAAAAAATAATGCGTAGACACAGTATGGGGACTAAACTTGTCTATCTCCGATTAAACCTTCTAGAAGATTTAATCGTACTGGTGCTTTAAAGCAGGGGTCAGCAACCTATGGCACGTGTGCCAGACTTGGCCCATGGCACACGGAAGACCTACAAAATGGGAATTCAAGTCTCTTTTACAATAAAGTTACTGCCAGAGAAGGTTGACCTTTAGGCTATTGGCACGCTGAATAACTTAAAAATCAAACTTCGGCACGCTAGTATCAAAAGGTGGCTGACCTCTGTTTTAAAGCACATTTAAATTTTAAAATACTTTTTGTGTAAGTAGAATAGAAATAATGTCTTTAGTAAAGTTTGTATTGAACCATTTTTTTTAAATTTAGAACCCTATATTTTATTGTGTAAGCTACTTGTTCAATAATACATTAATTTTGAAATGAGATTAGATTTAATTGTTTTTAAATATATTTTAATATTACTATCAAAACAGAAAAGCCAACAACTTAGCAGCATTAACAATTTTTGTATATATATAGAAATGTAAGTTTTAACTCAAACCTGAAATGATCATAGCTCTTATGGAGCATTAAGCTCCTATGGAGCATAAGGCTCCTATAACATATATTGGTGTTGATAAGTAAAATTGAGACACTTTGTTTTCTTTCAGAACTGAATACACTGTGATATTGGAATTATTTTTCATTCTCTTCAATCTTATTTTATTTATCATTTGCTGTGTGGAAGTCATGCCTGTAAGTACTGTATGAAGGCTGTTTTCTGTGTAAAGTGTTCCTTGTAAAATATTCCTTGTAAAGTGTTCTGAGTAAAGTGTTCTGAGTAAAGTGTTCTGAGTAAAGTGTCATGTCTAAAGTGTCCTGCACTAAGTGGCATGTACAAAGTGGCATGTACAAAGTGGCATGTACAAAGTGGCATGTACAAAGTGGCATGTACAAAGTGGCATGTACAAAGTGGCATGTACAAAGTGGCATGTACAAAGTGGCATGTACAAAGTGGCATGTACAAAGTGGCATGTACAAAGGGGCATGTACAAAGTGGCATGTACAAAGTGGCATGTACAAAGTGGCATGTACAAAGTGGCATGTACAAAGTGGCATGTACAAAGTGGCATGTACAAAGTGGCATGTACAAAGTGGCATGTACAAAGTGGCATGTACAAAGTGGCATGTACAAAGTGCCATGTACAAAGTGCACATGTACAAAGTGCACATGTATAAAGTGTCATCTGTAAAAAATTTTGTTTAAGTGTTATGATGTAGTATTTTACTAAACAGAATAATATTAATTGCACTTTAGTCATTAATTTATAGTTTTATAAGGCGATAAAACTACATTTGTCATGATTTAATAGTTTCATAATTCAAATAGCATCAGACTTGCTATCAATAAAATTGTTCTATCAACTACTACAACAGTAAATAAGATAAAATTCTGAAATTATATTTTTTTTAAATACTATTAATCTTTTTTTTTTTCAATTCCAGTGGGTACCAATATATGTGAGGAGAGCCTTGCATAACTTTATAGGGATGCGACGTGTAAACCAGACAATCGCAGCTGCATCTGTTATATGTATATTTTTGTCTACTATTTTTCCAATGGTAAGTGGAAAGCTCGCTAGCTTGTTTTAAAATTTCACAGGTTTATATAAAAGATATAACTTGCCGTGAGTACTGGTTGGTTGGCTTCTCGGTTCATACCTATTTATCCATAAAGTACATGTGATGTAATGCTCAAACATTTTTTTCTTTTGCAAATTGCATTATATTTTTTAATTAAAAGACTTAGTACTTGAGTTGATGATGATATGTGCTGAGTCTTCTGTCTAGGGTCTGGTTCACTATGAAATAATACACGCAAGCCACTCACTAAATGTGTAAAAAAATACACATGAAAACTATTTAAACATGCTATACACATATAACAATGACACTTGGTGATTGACCAACTGATTTTATCATTTTCATTTTGTCATTTAGTCAGTTTGTCATTTCATCACTTAGTCATTTCATCAACTCAAAGGTTTAAATCCAGAATCTTTTCCCAGGTGTAAAGAAAATAATTCTGTCCAGATCTGTTGGGGGTACATATTAGTTGGGGATAGTAAATGTCTAGCCACACAATCCCACAATGGCAGCGGAAACTGGGGAAGAATGTGGCCCTTTGGACCATATTTAGACAAAATGTGGGACTAAAACTGTTGTTTTTGTGTGTGTCTGTTTCAGATTTTTTTATCAACACCAGATTTGAAGGAGTGCCTCACAGAGAAAACAAACAATTTTTCATTGTATGCTGTTCGACTGTATAATATCACAAGGGCCTCAAGGAAAACTGTCTGCAACCCAGATTCCCCCACATTTTTTTTCCCAGAGGTATGTCTTTCAACATCAATGAGCTCCATCTACTTACCGTAAACTACTGAAGCTGGTCACATCCAATGTCATAAATTTCAAAGAGAGTAATAAAAATATGCAAATTCAGTTTATATTAGTATTATAAACTGTACTTAAAGAGTTAAATATAAGCTTTTGTTAAGCACTAAACTCTGAATAATTACTTGTCACCCCATATGTCATGGTGTAAGATTTCTTATAAATCATAAGCTTGTTTGAATAGTTAAATACTTACAACATCTGTACACATTAAAGTATCTTTATTTCTGTGTCAGCACTTTCTGTATGGTGTAGTCATAGCCATGCTCAGCACGTCAGTATTCCTGGAGGCATCCAGCCTTGTCAAGCTGCTGCTGTCCCTCACCATTGGAGGGGTTTACATGGTGTTGATGGAAGTGGCCTATGTCAGACTGTACACAAACAGGGACTACCTGCTTATGACTGACCATGGGTAATTGACTTGCTTGTTTTAGTTTTTATGTTTTTTTTATTAAACTATTGTACCAAGAACCCAGTTCAAGTATAATATAGTTATTCTCATTTAAACCTAAACATAACAAGATATTTAATGTTTTTTATTTAGTTAAAAATTTAGTATTTTGACCATGTATGGAAACAAAATTTCTGTTATCAAGCATACAAGTATTTCAGTGATAATTATTAGAATTGTATGTAATACAAGAATGGGAATGTGTTATTATGTTTACACTGTGATCATGTTAGTTGAATTATTATAACAACAAAAAGCATAACATTCATTTACAGCAGCATCTAGATGACACAATATATCTGATATTAGCAACACAGATTCAATTGATGATGTATTATAAGAGATCTAACCAAATATGTCAATGACTAAAGTTGTTTGTTTTTATTTAAGTTTTAACTATTATTTGAATTGTTGCAGTAATTTTAAGTTTTATCTTGGAAAAGCTTCACATTTTCTATAAATTTCATTTTTAATATTTCATAAGAAATGTATATAATTGATTACTTTTTGCTATGATTCAACAACATGTACAATGGATGTTCTCTTGTTTTAAAGTTTAGAGCCAGATGGTGATGGACCCTGGGTGCCCATGAGATGGGAGGCCATCGTTATCATCATAATGATTACACTCATACTGTTTCTACATGCTCAGCAAGTTGAATCAACTGCAAGGCTAGATTTTATCTGGAAAATTCAGGTCATTCTTGTCTCTTCACTTTTTGTACAGTAGTATCATTTATATACATAATAATTTAGTTCTATATGTTTATTGAATAATTTATTTGTCAACATAAATTCATTAAAGTTGAATTTTTTTTTTTTTAAAGAACAATAACTTTTTATGAAACAAAATTTGATTTACATTATATATAAGGTTTAAATTTTTGGTTTTGTTGCATTGTTTAGAAAAGTTTCTGAAAAAATATTGCTATTAATTGGTAAATTTTATTAAGAAGTTATATATGATATTAATATATTAACAATATATTAAGAAATTGTTAATCATAGAGAAATAGAAAACCTGTACCATTCTTTTGAAGGCTTTAAGGTTTTACTATTCATCAAACAGTTTAGTCTTCAGGTGCTAAAGAGAGAAACAGTTTTGTATAAGACATCCTTTGGGTTTTTATTATTGATTAATGAATATCTCTGACAGGTTTCAGCCCAAAAAGAAGTCAGCAAGTCATTGAAAAGTTGAAGCAAATTAATTTGATAAACTTTTCAACTTTTATTTTACTTCCATTCCCATTTTGAACAGGCAGAAATCCACCTGACAGTTCCCTGAACTTCTTTAAATCAAAATCAGGTCATGTTTTTAAAATTTGGTTTGATCCACGCCAGCTGCAATAATCCAACACACTTGACAGAATGAGTTCTTTGTCATGGCTCTTTACAACACAAAACAATGAACAGTTTTTAGCTTGTAAACATAAGTTAAAACAAATCTTAACCAATTAAAATTTACCATTTTCTGCATTATCTAAGTAAATTCTTGTTCAAATTTTAAAATAACAAAAACACTAAAGCTTTGCACGTACAATTGTAAGCAAATAAATATATATTTTTTAATGTTTTAATGACGCAAGTTTAACAAAGAAACAAATAACAAAGCTTATCAAATTCAGTATAATTAACCAGTCTCTGACAATAAGCAGATCAATTTTATACATCTACTACATTAGTGAATCCTTTCAAAATTCTTGATTATTTTATTTTTACTAACAGTTTGTTTGCCTGTAACGAAGCTCATAGTTTGCCGTTAGGATTCGCAAGCAATTAATTTCACAGTTTTGTTTTAACCAGCACTATAACAACCTTATCTACAACAAACAATGATGTAACCAACAGTTTTCTCTTTCTTTTTCTCTTTAGCCCATATCTCTCTCTCTTTTTTTTATTTGGCTAGAAAATAGTGAAAAAGTAGACCAGAACTTTTAAATATTACTTTAGCCATGTTCCTTATTTTAACAATAGAGCTCTATTCATGTAATTAACTTCTGTTTATAATTGACTAGAGTTGATAAATTAGAACAAAAGTAAAACTCTAAACAACTGGATTACTTAAATGCCTGTTTATAAAAATGATATTTATACTGTCTCTCAGTCATGTAACAATTAAAAAAAAATAATTAAAATGAAAGGTTTTAAACATAACTTCATACATTATGCTAAATAATTATCTTATGATACTTAATTTATAGACATTGTAGTTAAAATCTTTATAGCTAAATTTATTTTTTTTTAAAATATAATAAAATGTCACGTTCTTATTCAAATAAGTCGTTATAAAATCAATCAGTACTTATGTAATTCTTTTGACAGGTTTATATTTTTCCCTCATGTTAAGTTTTAACTCTTGCTGAATTGTGAAATATCATTATTGCTGATATTGTTTTGTTTTTTTAAACTTGCGCACAGTTGCTTGGTATATGCATTAGTTAGTCACTTCATCTTTTTACCTGTAATCATCTTTTCACTTGTGTTTCAGGCTCAAGAAGAAAAAGAAGAAGGTGAGAATCTACGCGAGTACAATCTCAAATTATTGTCCAACATACTACCTCTCCATGTTGCCAAGCATTTCCTCAGTATGAAGGATGAAACAGTGAGTGTTATTTACTTAGTTGTTCTTTTTAGTCCAGTCCCATTAGTTTCTGCAACAGCTTTTCAACAAGCCTGTCTATGATTGGCTTAGTTTTATCAAACATGTTTTCCATCAGAACATTATATTGGCCAAACATTGAGCCCTAGTTTCTTTTGATGTATTATGCAAATAACTAGACACTTGATAATTGAGTTAAATTTAACATCATGTGCCAGTATAGATTTTTTAAGATTTTACAAGCTGTTTGTACCTGTATATATATTAAATTGTACTTACATTGCTTGTATGTGAGTGTTTGTTTGCTTTGTATTTATTTAAAACTTGGTCGTAATAAATTGTTTCATATCAATTTGCTTATTATTTGTACATCAGTTATATTAAATTGATAAAGTCTTTGCTTAAACAAGTTTTTATTTTCATTGCTTTCAGAATCTGTATTATGAGGATATCAACAATGTAGGAGTGATGTTCGCCTCAATAGTTAATTTTTCTGAATTCTACATTGAGCTGGAGTCAAATAATGAAGGAGTAGAGTGTCTGAGGTTGCTGAATGAAATCATTGCAGATTTTGATACAGTGAGTTGATAGTGAACACCTTTTGTTTTAAACTTTATTCAAGAAGAGTTGAGAATAACAAATTTGTTAAACTCTTTTTCTACATAATAAATGTAATAAAAAAATGTGTCTTTTATTCTATGCACATTAAAGTTTAAGTTTGTTCATTACAAAAAATAAATGTTTTAAATATTTATTTTTGATTAATAAGGTAAAGTTTGGTAACAAAGGAAACTTGTTTAGATAAACTATGTGCTTTTAAACTTTTTAAACTTCACTTTCACCACGGTACATTTGTACCTCAAGTGGGTTCTTTATTTACACAAATACGTCACTAAAAACCTAAGCCACGCCCACTAAGAACGCTCTATTGATAAAAGAAGACAGAACAAAATGCTTTAAATTACATGAAACAAAAGCTCTGTTTTCGTTCACAAACAAAACAACCCAGAACCACTCTTCTATGTTATTAAAGTAATGTTTAAATAACTCTTTAAAAAGTTTAATTGAACATCACAATGAAACAAACAGAACAACGCACAATGGGCTGGTCCATGCTTTTGACTATGACCGATTACATGTATGCATTGTGCCACAGTAAAAGAGCATAAATAGTGTTTCCCCAAAAACTATAATGATTGTGTAATAATAGCATTTTAAAGTCAGCACAATTCCCAAACATCTTATACTTTTCCTAAGTACTAAAAAATCATAAGTAAATAAACACTGATTTGAAACATAAATTATATAATTTATTTGAATGTAAACACTGCAGATAACCCAGCTGAAAATGGACACTATAAATACACTGCTCTTTAAAGACATACAAATTTAATGAATTTCTCTTTGTTCCAGTTATTAACTCATAAAAGATTCTTTACTGTGGAAAAAATAAAGACAGTTGGTTCAACATACATGTGTGCATCAGGACTGACCAGCAAAACCAATTTGGCTGACATGCAACATATCACTGCCCTAGCTGACTATACTTTTGCTCTTCAGAATCAGATGCAGTACATCAATGAAAACTCTTTCAATAACTTTGTTATGAGAATAGGTGAGTTTTTCCCAGGAAAATGCTTTCACAAACTATGAAATGGTAATAATAAGCTAGTTTCCTAGGGATAAAATAGGTATTTAATGACATCCATAGGGCACCCAGAAAGGACCTTGGTGTGCCAACCCCTTTCCGGTCCAACACGTTTACGCCGTAAGGCTTGTCCGGTTTCTTTAGGCATTATAGTATAGTATGGCACCCATACTAAGACCAATGATTAGCATTCAACTGCACTGATATTGTTCTATTACCTTTTACTAGACTGCAGAAAGTTTGTCAACTAAGAATTTCATTGTCCCCCATTGATTGGTTAAAAATGTTAGGCCTGACGACATAACTGCAAATGTTTTGACGCATGATAAATATGTAGACTTATCAACTCAAGAGTGTGATATGATTTTTTAAAACTAGCTTTTTAGTTCTTCCAACCAACTGTACATTTTGTATAATTCATTTTAAGCAATTCAAAAATTACTTTTTCTGACTTCCTAATGAAAATCTTACGTTAAGTGTTAAATGGTATTTCAAATATTTAGAGTGCTGATAACACATAATAGAGAAGCCAGTTGTTCTCCTCAGATCTAGATATCAATATAAATCTCCTTTAGATTTCTTAGAATATTTGTAATATATAGATAGTAAAAATATTGAAGATAAATAATAGTTAACCTTTCTTCTTTTACCTTTCATTATAAATCAATTGTGAAAGTGTTGTAAATAGGTGAACTGTTTAGTCTCTATAACACTGTAGTACTGTTCCACAGGAATCAATATTGGCCCAGTTGTAGCTGGGGTTATTGGTGTCAAGAAGCCACATTATGACATCTGGGGTAACACTGTCAACGTAGCCAGTAGAATGGACAGCACTGGTGTGCCTAATAAAATACAAGTAAGTTGTTGAACATTTGTATGGCTGTGATATATTAAAACATAAAAAAAGAGTAGTAAACATAAAAACTTATAATGACCAATGAATAAATCTACAATTCATAATTCCTTGACAACCTTTTATATTTCTATGGAACTTTTTTCAATATATCTAGCCCTGTAACACATCTCTCTCTATATATACTGTATATAATAATAATAGTATTTAATTTCTATAGCGGTGCCAACAAACATAATGTAAGCTTAGAGCGCTTTTAACATACAACTAAGAACAAGGACATTACTCTAGGCTAGGAGACAAAGCTAACTGATGATATAAAACAAATATTAAAAAATAAAATAAATGTAGCATTAACTGACCCAACCTATAAGTAAGACAGTAGGGGTCTAAAGCATGTTTAATGTTAACTAAGGTAAATCTTGAAATAATGAATTTTTAAGTTCTTTTTGAAAGTACCGATAGAGCTTGTTCGCCTGAGTTTAACAGGAAGTAGGTTCCACACCTTCGGACTGGATACTGATAATGCTCTAAGGCCAACGGTCGTCAGAAAGAAATGGGGCTTTTTCAAAAGCGATGAGTTGGCAGAACATAGTCACACCAATGTATTAAGTTGCACCCTTAGTTTAGGATTATTATTTTTTATGTGTTGCCAAGACCCGCCTATAATTCAACCCATAATCTTGACTAGAAGTTGAACCCTTTTTTTTTTTGTAAAGATTATAAACGGTATATATCTTCTGTTTATATCTAACACTGTAACACATCTTCCTATCTCTCTCTCTATATATATATCTATTGTTTACTCCATAGGTTACTGCAGAGATTTACAAAATACTAGCTGCTAGAAAGTATGGTTTGTCTTTTCGAGGAGTGGTCCAGGTGAAAGGGAAAGGTGACATGCAAACCTACTTCCTAGACACAATGCCACCTGGTGCGTCTTTAGAAGACATGAGAACTATAGATTAAATTTGTTCACTTGCTTGCTTATGCAAATTTCTTTATAATGTTAAAAAAAAAAGCTGCTCATAATGGAAAAGACAAAGGGAACAAATATTTACATTACAATTGTGTGGCAGGAAATCTTCTTATGCAAGTAAGACAAAGTGACCAACAGGGAAAAAAATGTACTGACTGACCGAACAAATTAGGCATAGAAGTACACAAAAATATTTTACTTTACTGCATTCTTTCTACATGAAGCTGTAAATTCAGTTCATTGACCAAGCTCAAACTTTGTTGTATCATTGACTACTTTCTAGACTCACTTTTACATGGTCATTCTTTAATCTCACTTGTAACAATTCATTTATCACTGTATCTAACTATGAGCCTTCTTCTCAGATTATCTTTTTATAATAAATATGTTATAATTCTAGGAAAATTGTTCATGTCCTGGGCATGAAACAATTTATAATATAATTTTTTATTGGCAATTAGGTTTAAGATACATTTGTATGACGTGTAGAATCTATCATGGTAATTAAGTCAAGGATTATCTTCCCAATGGCTTATAGAAAGTCAACTCTGGCTGATTAAACATCATCACCTAAAGCATCTCACAGCTGCTTTCAAAGTTATTTGTTGTAGAAATACTTCTTTCCTTATTTACAGTAACTTTTTTTTGTACAAAAAAGTTAATTTGTTTAAAGAAATAGTAAAAATGCCAGAGTAAAAATCTATTGCTAAGCATAATATTAATGAATCTCTAGCCAAGTGGAAAGTTTTGACAGGATTTTATTTTTTATGTTATACAACATCTACCTAATTCCACAAGCTGCTAGAAGAAGAAATGTCATCCAGAAATGAAGATGACCTTATTTAGGTTTCTCCTATCAGTCATGTTAATAGACATACAACTATGCTGTACATAGAGAAATTGTATGTTTTGATAAACATTTAAATCGACAGCTCACATATTTATTATAAAAGTTGATTTTATAAATATTTGTATAAACATTTCAATGTACAATTTGTGAATAATTTACTAGTTAAGATAACCTGAACATTTTGTTTATGTCTTTATAATTTATTTCAGTGATTAACGTTTTAAATACTTTTTATTGCTTTGTTGTTGTGTTTTTTTTCATAGCTATATTGTGTAAAAATAATGCATAGATTTGAAGTAGCTGTGAATCACATATAAGCAGACATGCCTACCGTTCCGCTTTTGGCGTATTTGTTCCGCTTTTTGATTAAAAAACACACTTTGTTACGCCGTTACGCTTTTACTAGTTTTGTTACGCCAAATTGGATAGTTTGGGTTTTTCATGGGTTGAAATATAGTCCGTGTCTAGGTTGATAAAACAAAGGCACAAAAAAGTCGCAATGCTATAATTATCATTACTTGGGTTTTCTGGGTTTATTAAAAGAGATATTGTGGGCTTTTCTAACGTTTTTTGCGGTATTACTCGTGTTTGGCAATTAATATTCTTTTCCTTTACTGTATTGCTAAGATTGTGAAAATGTCTAAACGTCCTGGCTCAGAAAGTTTAAATATGACTTGTTCAAATTGTAAAAAAAACTAATTAAGTGTTATTGGAAGGAATATTCAGAGGAGTTTATTCAGCAAATGTGAATTTAATGTTCTTTGTAGACCTACTAGTATAGTACTAGATCTAGATCCATTGCGAATTGTCTGTGAAACGTAACCCTACCTACATTTTAAATCTAATAATAGGCCTAGATTTTAGCCTTTTTTTTTTTTTTTTTTTTTTTTTTTCTTTTTTTTTTTTTTTTTTTTGTTATAAAAGATTGTCAGATAAAGAGTGTTCCGCTTTTTTGATGAAAAATCCTCTTTTTCATCAAGATGGTTCCTCTTTTTAGTCCTTAGGGGTAGGCATGTCTGTATAAGTATAAGTCATTTTTAGTTGTTCATTTCAATATGTATAATTAAATTCAGTTTATAAATATCAAGTCATGCTTTAATGACTTTTTGTCTATCTTTTTAACCCTTTTTTTGGCCCGGTTGTTTTTTTTTTTTTTTTTGTGTGTAATAATGAATACTTGTTAAACAAGTGTTGTGACATGGTTATTTGTCTGCTTTTACTTTGTTATTCACTTACAGATATGAATTTCCACACAACCTTCACATAATTTAATATACAAATATCTATATTTGAGGGCTGATGCTAAAATCGTGATTAAATATCTCTATAGGTCCCCTTGAAGCAAAATATATTGTTTTAGGTCTACAGTAAGTGCATCACTGAAATCTGACCTAGAATTTTACATTTTTTTTGTCATGGTTTTTGACGCCCCGGTAATTTTTCCTTTGAGACTCCATACGGGGCTGTGACTCTGTTTTAGGGAAAGCTTTGTTTAATGATTCATTGTGTACAGAATTTAATTTTAAATGTTGTTTAATTGTTGTTGTTTTATATTTTATTTAGAGATTGTGATACTGTCATGAAATACACAAATCAATTATTTTCTTATATCACTGTGTCAATGTATAAATAAATTCCAGTTTTGATGAAAATGTTTCAGTACTCAGTTAATGCTCAATGTAGCTTATTAATTAGCAAACTGTACAGTATTTGAACAAGTAATGTTTATATTAGTAATATATAGTTAACATTTTTTATTTATTATATTAGAGTAAACTCATAAAATTCTCAACTAAAATATCTAAATTGAAAAAACACATAATTAGATATAAAGATGTACTATATCAAGAAAAATAAAATAATAGGAAAAGCTAAGCATGCTGTGTTTAAAAATCCAACCTTTCTGTTACTTTAGCTCAAATATCAAAGTTTGGTGATGGCACTGTGAACTGAATGTATGGCATTGAATAGAGACTTACTGATGTCTTTCTTGACAATATATTAAATTCATGTTTTCATGGCTTCACAAATTAAAGTTTGTTCAATTAAGATTTTAGAGTAATTTTGGATTTGTAACTAGGTTTTATTTGTCGAGTGATTCTGGGAGACTTCTTTTGTCTAAAGTATATAAATAATATCTTGGACATTGTACTTACTTCAAGTTCACTTTTCATCATTTACTTTTAGATTTCAACTATTTGAAAATACAATACATAAATATTATTTATTAAAATCTGACATTAATTATTTCATTATATAAAATTTGGAAGGTATCAATGGCTTTGGATTTTTATTAATTTTTTTACTATTTTTCATAGTTTAAAGTATTTTTTTAGCAATTAATGAATGCCAAATTATGTCGACTTCTATTATCTTTTATTTATTCAGATATCTATGTTTTATTATTTTTCTCCCATGGCATTTAGCCTAAATATTCCACTTGTAAACTCAATACTTATAATAATCTTTGGTCTTACATTTTTTTTAAAATATATATATATTGATTGCATATAGTTTTTGGATTCATAATTTAGAAAGCTAAACTGTACAGACATTTATATATTTTACCATGTGATTATTCATGGCATAGTTCACCAAGCATATTTTTAAATAAAATGCATTAGGTTTTATAAGATAAGATAAGATAAGATTGCTTTATTGATCCAAATAAATGGAAAATTGACTTGATTACATAAATTCCGTCTTTCAGCATACCTAAAACAGAAATAAAGAACCATTTGTACTCAAACACAATAGACATTCACGCACACTATCATACCATCTATCATTTTTTTATAAGCATTAGGTTATTTTTTTATATCTTTACAGATGTGATTGTTAACAATATTTAACAAAACAAAAAACAAATGTTGCTCTCTTTTGTTTCTAACAGATGCCAGATCCCCTCCTTTGTCATATATGTGTGATGGTTCTAGTGCTTCTTTTAGGCATAAATCTGAAAATACACTGGCAGATTAATATCAAACTTGTGTTTCAATGGCTTTAAACATTATGTGAACATTTGAAAGATAAAAGAATCCTTTGCATAAAGACTGTACATATAATTTGTTAATTTTCCTTCCAAAGACAACATTATAATCTTATCCTTTTATATACAAAAAATTACTTTTAAATTTCTTATTTTTATAAATGTATTTTTATTCAAAAACTAATAAGCTTTTTTTAAAAATCTAATAAGATATTTTTAAATTATGGGCCTTTCAAAGAGTCAAAATTAGATACCATTTAACATATATGGCACACCGTTGGTTCTATTACTGGTAGCTTGATTTCTATATGTAAGTACACTGTACTATTGGAATTTTAGTTTTTAAAGTTTTTGAAAGTTATTATTTCTGTTTTTCAAGATTTTTCAAACGTCAATAGAAAAAATTGTGACTTCACCATAGAAATTATAGAAACTATTTTAATTCTGAAAGATAATATATCTATCTCTTGAAGTGTATAATACGGATGATAAAATTTGTTTGGGTTTTATTCTAGTAAAATAATTATAAAATTCTGTAAAATTTCAGTAGGCCTATAATATTTTAGGTACACTTGCTCATAACTTATTTTGTCCTAAATAGTTTAACATTGTTAAAGATTATATTTATGGTTATGTCTATGTTTTTGTTTGTAAAAAGTTTTTTATCTGACAAATATTAACTTGTTACTTTTTACCTCCATTGAGTAAACACTTTTGTGTTTTCTTTCATTTAGTGTTCAATTTTTGTTTTGTTTGTTTTTAAATTAAATTTTGGTTTTAAAATTCTTGTCATTTTAGTTCTTTCAACTTACTGTATAGCATATATTAAAAGAACATATTATTTTAACCTTTTTTTTTATAACATGTGTTCATAGATGGCCTATTATTAAATAACAGTGAACTCTGCAGTCATTTATACTAAATTATTTATTAATCAATACTGTTGAAGTTTTCATTCTGAATTTTTTTCATTCTGCTCTGTGACTTTGTTAACTTTTAACGGCATTCAACGTGTTGGATGTTACTATCTAATTCTTGTGTCATTACAAGAGTTTGTCCCCCTCTGCACTTGAAGCTTGACCAATAGTTACATATCTTTGGTAAAATATCAGACTAATATTAGATTGATGCAGAGTGCTTGCACGAGTTGTTTAGCTTCAGTAATTGATTGACTTTGAATACTTTTAATGAGATATTAAAATGAAAGTATTAGAAGACACATTGCTTTTTGCAAATGATATGAAAGTTTATTGTGATCTTACACCGGTAATACACAATGTTTGCATTACAGTATATTTATATTGACTGGGTTTATAATTATGTTTATTATCTTTTTTTGTGTTTTTGTTTTTACTGTTTCATTTTTTTGCTGATCTTTTCTAATTTTAACAATTTTTTCAAGTTTACTTCCAAAGATATGTTTTGGTTACAGAATAAACCATAATTTTTATTGAATGTTTTTCAATTATACTTACTTTTATCCATCATGTTTTGTGTAAAAATCAATTGTCTTACATAGTTCACCTGTGAATTTTAATTTGAACGGAATTTAAAAAAATATAGAGATAGACAAATTGAAAGAAATATATCTTTTTGGTTGTAAATTATAAATATAATGTAATTTCAAAATTGTTTAGAACAATTATAAAAATTGATTTTATATTAACAGAAATAATATCTTTTATGACCTACTCATAATTTATTGTTTATAAAGGAACTGTTATATGTTTTTATCAACAGATATTAAATCTTCTAATCTGTCATGTGAAACTTTAAAAGATCCACTGAAGGACTTGAACTCAATGGTTTATTGTCATTTTGTTTACACTCTACAGATCCTTTTTGTTTGAAATCTTTTTTTTTTTAACAAGGTCATTTGGTTTGAATTTTTCTTCTGATTACATTTTTGTTAAAAGCCATGGAATCAAGTTTGTGATTCATTATTCCATAATAACAGCTCACTTGCATTACATCACGTGACATGTTTATCTCTTGAACTTGCTAACAATGTAACAGCTCGTTTCCATTGAAATTGTTCAATTTGAACCTAGTGACTATCGTGTCACATAGTGGGGTTTATAAAGGAATCTCAAAGAACATCATCTCGAAAAGTGGTGCTCACAATGATATTATGAGGCACTAGGAGACGGCTTTGGAATAGCTTTGCGTACAGAGATGATGCTGTAGATATATTTCTGGCAAGTGTTGTGAGATTTTTGTATGACTTCATTTGATTGTAATACTTATAAGTTTACAGACATTCACTGCCCCATCTTGCCCTCTCCTAGATCTTTTAAAGCATTATTTTTAAAATGTGTACCGGTCTGTTACTTAGGCTCTGTTTGTTGTGCATGGCAAGTGTGCTACATATGACGTGTGCTACTGGGAGTTTGTGTTATTTTTTACTTTTAAGTGTACATGATGTTTGTGTTATGTATGACATGTTTGTTTGCAAATCATGAAGACGAGTATGATTTATATCATTTTATTGGACTGTAGCATATGTATTGATTGTTCTTTATAAAATATATATGATATTATGATATATATGACATGTTATTATTTACACAAAATATGTCCTACATGTGACAAGTTTATTGTACATAATGTATAATATACAGGAAAAAAACAAAAGATGTTAAATATTACATGAACAATATAAACAATGTACATTACCTGTTGTAACATGTTTGCTCTACATGCATGATGTGTTTGCTACCTAATGTAACATGTCACAGATGACCATGTATTTCAAAGTGTTGTTTTCTTCCCAGTCATACCTATCCTTGCTCCATATCCGGCATTGTGTATGTTTCCTGCCTAATAAAAATACAACAACAAATAATGATGTCAAAAACTATTGTGTAAAGTTGCAACATTCCATTTCATACATCAACAACAGAAACAATCTCTTCTAAGTCAATTGTTTGGCTCTTTTTTTTTTCTTCCTTAAGAAATAAGAATTGAAGAAAAACAAAAAAAATTGTTTTGTTGGTGATTTTGTTTTGGTACCGGGTAATTAGTTTTAGAATGTTTCTTTGACAACCTCTGAACTTTTACTGACTGTGTGAATGAAATGTTCATTGGCTATCAGTTGTTAGAATTAATTTGGGTACTGGCACTTATAAAGGGGAATAATAAGTATTTTTGTTGCATGGTATAAACCTACAACTTTGAATGAATGCTGTACAAATGGTTGTTAGTAGTTCTTTTAAGTTTCAATTTTATTTCACCCTTAAATCTGGATTAAAGAAAAGAAAATTGTGCCAAAGTATTCTTGCGACAGAGCTAAATGATTCATTGTGTGAAGTAAAGATTAGGAGAAATAATAAAGGATTCCTATATAGTGAAATACAATTTTGTAGCTATAACTTTTATTATTTTTTATTCAGTTTAAATTAATTGATATACATTTGTTAAATCTCTTTAGTTTTCTTTTTTTTTTTTGTTAAATAATTTGATGTATTTATTTCAGTCAGTTGACATTTTTCATTAGAGTTGGAAATTTCATGTCAAAAGATTTTATTTTTAAAAATTACTGGTATATTAATCAATAACTTTATTTATCAGCCTGGATAAATTAAGTGATTTTGATTATTTAATTGAAGGGTATCAATAGCCTAATTAATTTCATCAATGCATTTGACCTGAATAAGATTGGCAGTTGAATTCCTGCGAGAGGAATACCATTTGTGATATGCTAAGACTGTAATATTTATTCATTGTTTCAAATAAATACAAACGTGGCAAACACTGTTGTGAAACAGTATACAGGGCAGCACTGAAACATGACATTACCAATGAAATGTTGAATATATTATAATTATTTAACCCTAGTAGGTTAGGATATAGAGTCTATAATGTAATGGCGTTGTTGATGTTCTATTTGGAAGTATTTTTATTGTTTATATTGTTTATTGTAAATATAATTAACTTCCGGAGAAGGAAAACTCTTTATCACAAACCTCCACTGCCTGGTGGCTAAATCCATGCACGGGGAAGGGGAGTGAACCCCAAAAACAAATCAGGAGCCGGAGTCCCTAAGGTAGTACGCTTTCTGCTTGTCACGTAGCATACTGGCAACTCCTGCGACGCAACTGATGCCAAGCTGTATTGGCTACGCCTTTCCCTTGTCTACATCTGATGCGTGGAGAGAGGGGAACTGATGCATGGGCAACATCAGCCTCTCCTTAACACAATGCCCAGGCTTGCGCCCTGGAGATGATACTCCAGCTTTGCTTTTTAATTCCAGCTTTGCTATTTAGCGTGGACAAAACACGGAAAGCGGCAGTTACCGGCTACAAGCCATCTGCTGGAGAGGGCAGACTTCGTCCTATCGAAGAGGCTGGAAGAGCAGCGAAGAAAATTAAAGAACACATACTGACCCTGACCAGCTCCAACGGTTCACTTTCATGTGCCAAAGATGCGACAGAACCCAATGAGAGGTCCTCACAGACACAGTTAATGCTGCGGGGCTGGCGATGTCACAGGAGCGCAAATCTAATTGTCTTTCGAGACTAAGGAGCCAAAGAAGAAGAATGTACACACATATCTTGCTGTAGCAGATTATATCTTAGCATAAAGCAATAGTCAAAGTACGGTATCTCTAATCTGAAACAAACTTATTTTCCTACATGTAGCCCATTTCAATATTGTTTCTGCTGAGCCTAACCTTGATTAACATGCTTACAGAAATAATGTCAATCAGTTCAATTATCATAGATTTTAAAAACGCCTAAACATAAATCAAAGCAAATTAATAAATCTGTTAATCTATACTAAAGCAAATGTAAGTAAGCATTTGTGTAAAAATTGTGCTCAAGACAGTTGCACGGATTAATGTGTATAATAGTATAATATATTAACCAATGGTATAGTTCAATCTTGTATTGAAATCAGGATTTTAGCCTGATGTTAATGAAGATTCGCTACTATAAATGGTTTAACCAAGGCCCTGATTTGCTGTGAAACTTACAATAAGGGAAACCATTACTTCCCATCAGGGGAAGTGTTTTAAAAACAAAAGGTTGATTGCATTATTCTTTAAGTATACGCCTACAAATCTTACAAACTTCACCCCACACAAAACAAGTTTCCAGATATTAAATAACTGGATGTATTAAATTAATAGTTGTGAAGTTGTTTCCCCTTGTTTTCCCTCTGAATAAACACGACTTCGCTGTTTCAAGTTCGGTCATAAACTCTGAAATTCCCCCCCCCCCCCCCCCCCCGAGTTTGCACAATAGAGTACAGTGGAGATTAGAAGGGTAAGAACTTGGGCCATGTCACCGATTGAAAGTTTGAGATCAACTACCAGTTTATTTATATTGTAGGGCCTACCTTTTTTTTTTCATGACATGGTTTGTGCTGAAGTCAATCAATATCTGCCATAAATTTAGCAGTGACGTTGAACCGAGGGTATTGTTTCTTAGAGAATTCTTAGACTTGTCAGACATATAGATTGTATGCTCATTTTGCCTTGGACGACAATACGGGTAGGTTGTATGTTGTTGTTTTTCTCTTATACGAGGTTAACGAAAATTGTGTATCGTTTTAAAATCCAATGTTAATTAAGTTACTTTATTTAGTTTATGTTAGTAATAATATTATTGTGTTAATGGTTGTTAAATTATTGTTCTCATGTGTATTTTCTTTGTTGTTGTTTTTTCATTAACGTGACATGTTTTTTTTTCCATTAACGTGACATGTTTTTTTTCCATTAACGTGACATTTTTTTTTCATTAACGTGACATTTTTTTTTTCATTAAAGTGACATTTTGTGTTTTTTTTTCATTAACGTGACATGTTTTTTTTCCATTAACGTGACATTTTTTTTTCATTAACGTGATATTTATTGTCAAAGTTTTTCTTCATGATGATGAAGGTTATTTATATGACCCTTCTCTCCGTGCTATTGATTACATTTAGCATGTTCAGTGTCTTCAGTTTAGTAAAGGCATATTGTTAGGTCTTTTTAAATGTAATTTGTGTGCGGTAATTGATTGCATTCAAACACTTGCCACCAGTTCGTTTGTTGCATTTATTTTGTGTATACCCCAATAAGCTATGTTCAGGTCTTATCTTTTTATTCGCAGAGGGAGAGGCGGATTTATTTGTCATTCTTGTATAATTTGTTTTAGTACAGTCTCGTCAGCATAGATAAGTTCTTTCAACGCGGAAGAATGTTTTATTGGAGGAGTTCTGAAGTCCTTAGCTAGAATAGATAAGAATGTCAGAAATTAAGGATACAGCTTTGATTTTGGGATTTTGTTCAAACTTCAGACTTGTCAATATTTCAAAGGTTCTGGAAATGTGCTTCCTGCTCTCTCACTCCTAGTCTCAATACCATAGACCTATTTTAATTTATGTTCAACATTACTTGAGCGAGGATTCTTAATATTAATTACTTTCAAAGCTGAAACTAGTCAAATATTGTTTTACACTTCAACGTGTAGGTACACAATGAGCAGTATACGACCTACAGTTTAAATTAAATTTTCCCACATTGACATGACAGTACTTTTCTTAAAAGCCAGGTTTTCAGGTGCCTGTATTACAATGCCCTTTATTACATGAAAGTGTCATTTAAATTACAACTAGGGATGTTAAAACCGTTTTTATTTTCCTAAACCGGTTTTCGGTTCCATAAAACCGGTTTAAAACCAGGTTTCGGTTCCCCCATCCCACCTCTCGCGCAACATCACAAGTCACAGGCCGGAAAAGTCAAATGTGCGTAGTTTTGTAGGTATATTTGAAAAATAAGCTTACTTCAAACTCAATTAGTGTTTGCAGGCCATTCAAGGGGTTGATTTGTGTGAATATAATTTGATTTTGTACTCTTTACCATAAAATTCTTTAGAACTAAGAAAAAATCTGGGCTAATTAATTTAAACCGATAATAGCTTTCGATTTTTCAATAGTGATAATCAAATTACCGATTATCGTTGACCATAATATTAAGAAGCATTTGAAGAGGCATATACGGTAACTTGTAAAATAATGTATTGAAAGGTTTCGCGTAGCACAAATCAAAAGAATGTGTATTTAATTGTGCCGTTAATAATAAATCACAGACGCTGTGTCTAGCACATCTAAAAGATGTAACTGTAACTTAACAATTTGTTTGTTGTTTTTATCGCAAGCCATAGTTGGTATTTGGAAAAACAATATCTAAGACTAATTAAATAGTGTTAGAAAGGCATTTCAGGAATTGTTTTGTGCGAATCCAACATTATTTATTTAAAATATTTCCATTAGAACCAAAAAAAAAAAAAGGTCTTCTACTTGAAGTAATGATTAGCTTCCAACCAGCAAACCGAAATATTGTTTTGAAAATCCAAACCGGTTTTTTGAAAATCAAAACCGGTTTTCAGTTTGAAAACTGGAGTCCGGTATACCGGTTTTCGTTTAACATCCCTAATTACAACATCCCTTGGGGCATACGAGCTTTTTATTACGATGCCCTTTGGAACATAAGAGCTCTTCTCTACAATAATGCCTCTTGGGATAGCCTATTTAAGCAATACGATGTCTTCATTACTTCTCTTTGGAACATACAAATAAAACATATAAAACATATAAATGGTTTCATTTAATGCCCTTTTGGATCATGTGAACTAAATTATGAACTATCTCTGGACCATGTGAACTAAATTATGAACTATCTCCAATCTTTAAAATACTTTTACTGGCCTCTCTTAACCAAGGCAAAGTGCCTAAATATTGTAAATTAGCCAATGTAAAACCCCTTTTTCAAAATAGGAAATTAAAAACATGATTCCCTTACAAGCATAACATGCAAAATACTTGAGCATATAATATGATATAATAGGCCTAGTACTAGTATAGTAGCCTAAACCACTAAACCACCTAGACAAAAATAATGCACTGTGCCCACACCAATACGGTTTCAGTAAAAAAAAAGATCATGTGAAACATAATTACCCTAATAGGTTAAATAGACGACTTATCTAAAGAATTAGATAATAACAACCAAATAGATGCTATAAACTTATTACTAGATTTTCTAAAGCATTCGATACAGTTCACCATACTTGTTTACTAAAAAAAAAACTTACATCTTCTTGGCATCTCTGGTAGCCCCTTACATTAGTGGATTCAATACTTTAGTAGTAGAGAACAAACTGTAATAATTAATGGACCTAAGTCATCACCAATAACTGTTAACTCAGGAGTTCCACAGGGAACTGTTCTAGGACCTCTACTACTATTTATAATTTTTATTAATGACTTACCCAATTGCATCAACCCAGGAACAAAAGTAAGATTTATTTGCAGATGATGGTATAATTTATAGAACAAAAATACCTAGATGACTTACAAAAATGGGAATCTAACTAGAGTATGTCTTTTCACCCAGAAAAGTGCCAACTGTTACCGAATACCCAAGAAAAAGAAACTAATAATTAATAATTGCAAAATACTTCATTCATGGTAAAGACCTAGCCCAAACTAAAAATGCAAAGTACTTAGGAGTAATAATTTATGATAAGTTATCTTCGAATATTGATGAAGGAATTAAAAAATCTTACAAAACATTAGGCTTCAAAAAAGAAACGTTAACAAATATAATAAGAATATAAAACTAAAATGCTATCTCACATTAGTTAGACCTATACTAGAATATACATCTTCTGTAAGGGACTCATCAACTAAAAAAACCATTTAAACAATTACAACAAACTCAGAAAAGAGCTGCAATGTTTATTACTAGCGAATATTCACAACTGACAAGAGTAACACCAATAGTTAAATCATTAAACCTAGAAACACTAGAGGAAAGAAGGGCAAAGAGTAAAGTACCGTGGTAATAATACAAAAGGCATTAAATTCTAATGTAGAATTACAACACAATAATAATATGTTACAATGCTCCGATAAACATAAGCACATAGGCCTATGCATATAAGAACTCTTTCTTCCTCAGTGACATCGGGGCATGGAATTGGTTGCCTGAAAAAAAAATGAAAACCAGTAACTTAACAGCATTTAAAACGATAATAGAAATGCAGGACTATACTCAAACCCTAATAATCTTCTTTATAGAAAGAGCGTCTGTAATATATAAGATAAGAAGATAAGAAAGGGGGAGGGGCAGAGATTTTTAAAAAATACTAGTCTATAATAATATCTAGATCTAAAAAAAATTCTGGAAAAATTGTTACACAAGCCTTTGCTCCTAGCTCGCGCGATAGAGTTGCAACAGCAAATAAAACACAAGGATAGTGTAAGGCCTACAACACGAGAACTCTACTGCATGAATGAGGCCTATTATGCAGGTCTCGTCACAATCCTCTTGCAATAGTATGGACCTACATTTGAGAGAAAAGACAATGATAAGCATTATGTGTGTGAAAGTTCAAGCAACATTCTTGAACTATACAGTTGTTGACGAACTCCAACAATAGTTTGTTTCTTCAAAGTTTGGACGATAATTGCTTAGTGTCGTAATTTTGGCTTGCACCACTCCATAATTATATATTATTGCTCGTCAGTTAGGCTAAAGTTCGAAACTTTATGACGTGATTCGGTCTAAGGAATTATTTAACCCCACTTAAAGATTACAGCGCGATTGTCTCAGGGGAGACAAGTATTATTTAACGTGTTTATACCTTTTAAGTCGACTGTCGTCACTGATCTATATTTAAAGATCAGTGACTATAACGCAACTTTGTCAAGTTACTATAGTCTATAGCCTAAATATTATTATAACTCCTCTGTTTAAGTTTCTATTAACAGTCAACAAAATGCCGGGCGATTTCGGTTTCCAGAAATCGTGTTTAGTAATATGGAGATATAAATCGTATTAATGATATTGAAAAAAAAACTACAAAATGTCTTCAACATCTGTTGAAAGTTGAAGAAATAGTAACAAATTCAGATCCTTTTTGTAATCCTGAAATATTATGCAAGAACTTCCGTGGTGAAAAGTTGTGTGAAATCTAGCTTCATGTCCTCTGAACAGACGTGATTGTAACATAAACCTATCAGTGCTCCTGGCCTCAATCGTAGGCCCTATGTGGGCCTGCTGTCTACATATATATTTTTTCGCATTTCGCGAGGTGGGTTGGCAGGTTACGTCAGACTGTTGGGGGGGGGGGGGGGGAGAAATATCGGATATGTATAACAATAAGCTTACACCCAGTTTTCATATGTGCTGGATATATTGTGAAGCAGCGTTCACAAGTTTCTGTGGCCACGGCAAACTGGGTGATTGATGGGCCAGCACTATGCACAGCCGCCTTTACTTTATCCTAATTAAGGTCAGGTACCCATCAGAGCTGGGTAGACTCAGGGACACCCTCCAATCCCGGGAAAAAATCCTTAGTCTTCACCAGGATTCGAACCCAGGGCATTCAGTTCGCCACCCGAACGCTCGGCCACCGTGCCCCATGCATATTTCTAGGCGCGGCATTGTGCTGGCCACACAATACCCTAGTATGCCGTAGTCACGGAAACTGGTGAACGCTGCTTCACCGGCCCAATGGATTTTATTTAACAGCACTTTTAACAGCAATATATTATGTAATTTTTTTAATCATAAGATGGACAAACAATTAATGTCTTTTACAACTGTTTAACGTAGGCCTTCAATATTTTAATCCTCTAATAATTAAATCTTGCAATGAATACCATAATGTTAGGATTTATATAATGAAACAATAATTAGTCAGTAATATTTTGTTATAATATTACAAAGCATATAAGTTATTTGACATCACTATTGGATTAAATTTGGAAACGTTTTTAATTAAAGGGAGATAATTAAACCGTTTCATTTGTGCTAATATTTCTAATATATGTAGGCCTTTATATTAGAATAAAGGGCTTACAATTTATAACTTTGAAATTATCAAACTGTAAAAAGTGTTGGAAAAATATACAAATATTATATGACTAAAGAATTTATATGTATATTTTCAAACTTTACATTAACTACTCAATTTGTATAATTACAACGCATTAATTTCTCTTTTAACAACATAGATATATAAATTTCAAAGACTAAATCATATTAAAGAACATCTCAGTTAAACTGAGATCCATATATAATTAAAATTAGCAGATCTATCTCGAATCTCGACTGCCAAATGATAATGTTTAGACAATATTTGGGATAAATGTGAAAGTTTAGTAATAAAATACAAACAAATTACAAATTACGTATTTATATAGAGCTATTCATAACAAAGTCTTCGAATGCGCTTTACATATAGGGGAGCGTGGGGATTATTGGGCCGAGAAAATGCAAATTTTTTTCATAAAAATTGATATATTACAAAAACTAAAAAAGATATCACGAAAAGGTTAGTTTTAGATGAAAGTATGTTTATTTAGTTGAAAAAAACATCATGAATGCAGAGCAATAATATAAACAGAAAAAGTTATTAATGTTTTAGTGAGGTATATCAATGTGGTGATATATGGTCCACTGGTGGTAATAACTGGGCCATCGGGTGGGGATAACTGGGCCGTTTGAGTAACATTTTTAAAAAAGGCCAATAATACATTTTAATGACATGAGGTGGAAAAGTGATGATGTAAATACTATTTTTCTTTGCCAATTCTAGAGCATTGTAGGAAAGATGGCTTTCATGGCTGTCTAAAGTCAGATTTATTGGGAAGTCTTTTGAAGGTCGTACATTTTTTATTATGTGTTCTATGACTTTAATAAAGTTATCCCCAGTCATCCATCCTGATGGATGAGCAAGACCTAAAGATCATTCTGGTGCACCATTCAGCATTTGGGCTTTCAGATTCTTACGTGGAAACATAAAAACTGGTGGCAAGCTTTGACCAACTGCTAAAATAACACAACACATAGTCACCAGCTCACCCCTTTCTCCTGATGTGATTTGTCCCATCTGCTTAATACCACGAGGCCCTATCACTTTTGGTACCTTGTGGACTGTAGTAATGTCTTTTTCGTCCAGATTAAATATCTGTGCTCCTGTTATCTTTAGTTCACGATAAGTTTTCTCAAGCAGGGTAAAACATATCACCACTGTATGTCCATTGAATGCTGTTGCTCTTGAATATGATGTAGCTTCTGGTTGTCGGATACTTAAGCGAGGATTTTCGTCTCATGAAACCCATCCATTCTTTGCCTGCTGTTTTATGCTTGTCTCACTGGGACGGGTGTGAAATTTTGAAAGCAACAGCCATCTCATAAGCTAAGTTTCTCAAGTTTTGGGTAGTCAAGCCATAAAACATTTTTGCACAAGTATCGAGATATTCTGCCAAAATAGTTTCTTCTGCTGGTGAAAATATTTGTCTATTTTGATAGTTAGGTCGTAGTTCAGCTCAAGACTTTGCCTTTTCTATGTTGTGTTGTAATGTGCTCCTTGGTATTCTGTACTGTCTGGCTGCCTCCCTCACCTTTATACCATTAGCCACTGCCTCTACTGCCTTTTTCATTTTCTCTGGCAAGGTTGTCCCATGTGCTGTTCTTTTACGTTTATAAAACCGAGGCATGATGCACCTATAATATATAAATATAAAAAAAGGGAATGTATAAGGCATACTTAAGACTATATCAAAATATTAATTCAATTTCCCTACATATCATGACTTAAAAAGTCTATATTTGGCCTATATTCTATAATAATTCATCTAATAAATAGCCAAAAAATATATTAAAAAGGATCATTAGAATTTCTATCATATATTTATATGTTTGAATGCAGAATTTAATATGTTTTTTCGATATTTGAAAAATTTAGACAAATTAACATTAAAGTGGCAGCAGTGGGGATAAGTGAGCCACTGCTGGTCCAATCATCCCCACAGGGAGCAGTTGTAAAGAAAGTGACGTAGATTAAAAGCTTTAAGCTATATTATGATAAAACTAGTTTCAAAACGTCCTATGAAGAATAAGTTAACATAAACTTGTACTTACCAAAGACTAGCATTCAAATTGTGGTACTTAGAATAAGAAGAATGGGTGTGAAAATCTGGCTTTAGCGGCTTGAAAACAAAAACTGCTTGTAAAAAAGTTAGTTTTCATTAAAAGTGCGGGAAAACAGCACTTGTGTAGAGGAAACTACTTTAGTGAGTTTTTTCATTATGTGCGGAACTGCACTGGAAGTCTCGTTTGGGCTGTAGAGGGGGTGGCCCATATAACAACTATGACCAATCATCCTCACTCTCCCCTACCATCTGTTATTAAAACAAATCGAAAAAGTGTGTTTTTAGTTTTGTTTTAAAAATGTCTATATTGTCAGCTTGTTTGATTTTGTTTGGGAGTTCATTCCACCACAGAGGTGCTACGACGCTGTAGGAGCGAGCAGCAAATGTTTTTCTTTCTACGCCTGACACCTTGAGCCGCAGATGCATTCCGTCCGAACGCAGTCCTCCCCTCCCCAGTGTGTGCAGCTCAACCTTGGATCGCATGTACTGGGGTGCTTGACTATGAAGGCTTTTATAGAGTATTGTCAAATCTTTGAATTTTATCCTAAGTGTTATAGTATAGGTAGCCAGTGCAGTTTTTTTTCATACAGATTTATGAGTTGTCTTCATTGTTAAGAACAATTTTTGCAGCCATGTTTTGGACCCTTTGTAGTTTTTTTCAAATCACAATCTGGCAGTCCAATGTATAGACAGTTCGCGTAGTCTAGTTGAGAAATTACCAGGCCTACAATTAAGGTCTCGCATGCCTCTTTTGTTAGAATATTCCTGATACTTTTTATTCTTTGCAGATTCCACATTGCAGATTTACATTTGTTTTTATTTGTTCTTTGAGGGTTAAATTTTTATCTAAACATACCCAAGATATTTTATTTTAGCTGATTTTTGGATATTGGCATCGTTGACTAGTAGATAGTGTGTTTGGCATTTTTTTAATTTGTTGTTTTGATCCAAACAGAATGAATTCAGTTTTTGATGCATTCACTTTTAGCCTGTTGCTGTCCATCCATACTTAAATTTGTCTTGAGCAGTTTTCGAGAGTAGAAATTGCGATGGTTTCATTCTTAGATGGTAGGAATTTTATTTTTAGGGCGTGGTCGTTGTCGGCATATTCATGAAGATCTATGTTTTGTGCAATTTCTTCTTGCATCTAGGATGCATATAATAAAAAGAGCACTGGCCTTGCGCACGAACCCTGTGGAACTGAAAATGTCATTTTTTGTGGTTAGAGTACGCTTCTACGACATTTACTTTGCAGCTTCTTTGTCTTAAATAGC
The DNA here is from genome assembly GCA_949126835.1 of Anisus vortex. Classification (NCBI taxonomy): domain Eukaryota; kingdom Metazoa; phylum Mollusca; class Gastropoda; family Planorbidae; genus Anisus; species Anisus vortex. Next base: position 58,744,903 of record OX421492.1, on the reverse strand, counting down.
TGTCAAACCAGTTTAGAGCTTGCCCTTCGATGCCGAATTTAGCTTCTAACACAGATACTAAAATGTCATGATCTACTGTATCGAAAGCTGCACTTAGATCTATTGCCATCAAAGCAGTTACCTCCTGACGTTCCATTGCCCATAAAATGTCATTAATTAATTTGACCAGAGCAGTTTCGAAAGTATAGTGTGGTCTGTATGCAGATTGATAATCCGGAATTAGGTCATTTTAGTTTCAGTGCTCCATTAGTTGAGTGAGAGCTGCCTTTTCTAGAACTTTTGAAAGGAAAGGCAAGTTGCTTACGGTTCTGTAGTTGTTAGCAATTAGGTCTAGCCCAGACCTCTTAATCAGTGGCCTGATGATTGCGGTCGTCCAGCATGCTGTAAAGGTTCCTTGTTCCAGTGATGAATTTATTATATTTGTTATAACGGGTAGAATGTTGTGTTTGATACAAATAATAAGATCTATTGTAATCACAAACACGTTAATTAACTTTAAAACACTTTAACGATTTTCTCTAAACATCTCCTTTGCTTTCGGCCTTGGTCTTGCAAGGGAGTTAAATTAAACATTGTTCTATAAAAATATTTTTTTTAAGTATAATAGAGCAGGTTGCCTTTTAGGCTGTTGGCACGCAGAATGACTTAGAAATCCTAGTTTGGCACACTATTAGCAAAAGTTTGCCGACACCTGCTCTATAATACCGATACCGCCATTTTGTTCTATTGCAGACACCCATAAATAAAACGTCGGACTAGAAGTATATGAGCATTATGAGTGTCGTAAAAAATAAAGTAGAGTTCATTCTTGTCGTAGTGTGTCGAATTTTATACACTACTCCAAAAGAGTATTTGTTTACCTGAAGTAATTTAATATCTAATATATTGAGATCGATATGAAAGTTGTCAAAGAGGAAGAACAACAGATTGTGGGAAAGTGCGGGAAAGGGGGGGCATTTGATCCTATTTATCACACGTATCGATTCACTAGAGTGGAATGTCTATAGACCGGTGAAATCTAACAATGAATTGAATAACTTCAGGGACGTCCACTTTTCAATGCCGCATAAAAAGGCTCATTATATTTATGAAGTGTCAACTGTATAATCGTGAATATAAACGCCGATACATTCCACAGTGTAACGAGGCGCGATTCTTTAGCTAAAGTAGTGTTGATGTAACACATTTTTATTCCCGTATGTATGGATTGGACTAGTGCTGTTGTTGTCAAACCAACCACGGTGCTTGCTTTTGTAAGCGTGTTTTATTATACGTGCGGTGCCTACGGTGTAATCGAACAGGCTTAACTGAATGAATTTGTAGATAATTTTGTGCACAACAGTTAACTGAACAGTGGTAAAGGCCTGGTTCAACGGGTGTCATGTAAATGGTCGCTGCTATTTGTGTGTTTTGAATGCTGTTTTCTTTAAAATATGTAGTCTAACCATATTAGATCATATATGTAACACTTGTAACGTCGCGATGTGGATCGGTAGAGCACTGTAATGCCCAAGTTCAAAACTTGTAAAACTTTCTTTATATTCAAGACGGCCAAAATAATAAAGGAACTTTGAAGACGGGTTCTATTTTATCGTCTGCTACGTGCTGCTAGAGGTGGCTTTTGTATTGTTTGCGAGTGATTTAGTGGTTTTTTTAATGTTTGTTGTTGTTAGGATTTTATTTTGAGTAGGCCTATGTGGGTGAGTCAATCACGACACAATAGCTTTTGTATTGACCTTGCCTGGAGTCTGTGAACTGGATTTTAAACAGTGGCGTAGGTGGAAAGGGGGGGGTTCATATTCGAAAGTCATCCCCGGGCCCCACTTGAGGGGGGGGAGGCCATAAGAGTGTCCAAACATTTTTTGTGCTGGGGCCCCTAAAGAGGCCAAGCCCCCTCCCCATCCCCGGGCCCCCAAATTCCTAGCTACGCCACTGATTTTAAGTGAAGGTAGGTGAGTTCTTCTAAGTCCACCTGAGAGAATATTAATTGATTTTTGTTTGTTTTTTTACAGATGAATCATATAATAGATTTAACTTTGTGGACAACGCTTACAATAAAATTAGTTACAGGGATTTTTTGTTTAGTGGGTGTTGTTTTTTTCTGATTTTTTTCCAACAAATCCGCTTTGTAACACCGAAGTATTGTATGCAGGCCTAGGCCCAATTTTTTTAAAAGCCTTAAACACTATTTTTAAGAAATGAAATCAGGTTATGAGGGAGTCAGCAGGAGGAGCGCATAAAGTGTGGGTTTGTATGGTAATCTGAGATGGTTTCCTACAGATAGAGCGTAGGAGTTTGTATTTTGTCAACTATGTTTAAATTTTAATATTGCCTTTCAAGAACTCTAAAAGTTCTGGGCAGAGGCGTAAATAGGGAATATGGCGCCTGGCTCGCCATTAGCAGGCGTCAAATTTGGCACCTATTAAATTTTTTTTAGTTTGGATGTATTAGTAGGCTATGTCTTACCTCTTATAGTATGTCGCACCTCCTATAATTAGACCTATGCTACTGGGTAATACTTCACGGCAATAACATTTACAAATATACATTTCCCCTAATTTGTTGGTTATTTCTATCTTTTAGTTTAAGTATTTATTCCATGAGTCTTATTACCCACCATGGGGATTATAAGGCCAATTTAGGGCATGTTACAAAATATTAATAACCAATAAACAAATAGCATGTTTACATTGATAAATGATTAGGCTAATCTTAAGCAGCAAACACAAATATTTTTCAAAAGTAATATGTTATGGTGTAAAGAACTAAAAGTCTGGTAGGTGGACCTTAATACCCTCATGTACCTTACATAATAGTCTTCCATTGCAAAAAGTAGTTGGACTACGCAATAATTTGTGGTCGGTGTTGTTTTTTCTGGTTGGTAATACACACAAACTTAGGCTACTTTGTAATATTTCTAGTTTATATTTTATTGTTAAATAGAGTAGAAGTAAATATTATGTAAACATTTTCAGGCAACATGAATGAAGTACCTGGTTCTTACTACGGTAGTACTCTCACAACTATCTGTGGTAGCCTCAGACCTGACAAATCTTTGATGCAATCTTTGGGATGTACCCGTTTGGCAACCAGGAAATCTCGGCGCCCACTTCCTATGAGAAGTATTTTACCTGCAACCCCCAAACTTCCATCATCAGGTACACATGGTTTGACGGCAGTGAAAGGTATGGAAACCAACAAATCATCTGACAGAAGCTTTGATGCTGCTACATTGAATGGTCACGTAATCTGTGAACAGCTGCAAATAACGTGTGACAGAAGAGAAAGCCGATGTTCTTCTGCTGTAAGGACAGAGTCTTCATCAAATGGTTGTAATAGCCATTATAGTTGGAGGAGAGCCGAGAGAAGCTGTACGTCCTTAAGTCTTTCTGTTTCCCAAAGAACATCACTGTCTGGCAGAACATGTTCGTCATCTGGAAGCAAATTATCAACACACACGTCCACCTCAAGTAGATCCAGACCAAGCTTTGTTCAGAACTTAAACTTGACATCTACAGGTTTATTTATTTGGTGTCTAGAGGTATGAATTGGATCAATCTCCTTCTTTACTTTATACGATATTTATATTTTGTCTAAATTGGGAAACTATTCACTGCGGGAGCTAATGATTGGAAACTCCATACACACGTTCATAAACTCTATAGCTTAACTCTGTATTCATTAAAAACCCTAAAAAGGAAAGTATTAAAATATAACTGCATTATATAAGGCTCTGGAATAACGTGTGAATAAGCAATAGAATGCATTTTCAAACAGATTTTTAGTGATGAGAAATGTTAAAGTTAGTCTGTACGTATTGCCTGACACTATAATTGGCTTGTCAAAATGTTTTATATACCAAGTAAAGCATTGTCAATAACTTTGCTTGTATTTGCCAACCATTTCAAAACTTAATTTTAGGACATGATTTTAACTAACTGTGTGCTATTGCATTATGTCTCAATGAAAACTAAGCTTACTGCCTGGGTACCTGTACCGTTGATTGAGAAGCATTGTTCAATGTAGTCTGTCAAAAGAAATGGAATTATGAAAGTCTTAATAATACTATTTGTATACTGCATAAGCATATACAAATAAAGCCAGTGAAAATCACCCGTCTAGAACACTGCATTCATAGGCATTAAGGATTTGAAATTGAAGTCTAGTCCACTAAGGAATGATGGATGCAAGATATATTATAGCAACATTTTGGCTTATGTGTAGGCTAGACACCAAATAGGTCTACCCTTAGTGTACCCTACTAAGCTTAAATTTAAGATTAACTATCTCATTATTAGAACATAATTCACTTCCTTGCATCGCACATAAGGATTGAAACTCAAATAATGAATGTGGAACTACTTATCTAAATATGTAGGCCTACAGTTCAGCATTAGTCAATGAAGTTGAAATGTGTATTCTTTACTTGTGTCTAGTATCGAAACATATAGGCCTAGGTTATTATATCAAGTTCTATCTAGAAATATAGATCTTTCTCTATTCAATTCAATCAGCGCAAGAAATTAAAGGAAGTGGCTAAAGACGATCACAGTTTTTTTCACCAGGGAAGTGTTTACATAATCTTACAGGTAATTATTTGAAGTATTTGATGTTCACAGCAGATTCAATAAATCTATGAGCAGTTTGTGAATAGTATAATATTCTATTCCTAATTTCTTATGGTACTGCTAATATGGAAGACTTGGTGTTTCACTAGACTATAGTTTCATGCATATATGCCTCTTGCGTGTTGACAGTTCTTGGTTGTTGTTTTTAAAAGCTTGACATATTTTCACTTGTAGAGAAAAGAAGACGGTGATTCGTATCTTCATGTTTGGCATGGCAGCCAATCTTGTCAGGTAAATAAAAACTAGGCCTACATTTATTTACATTAAGCTTAATGAAAGAAAAATATGCCGGCCTCCAATGACTTTTAGAAAAAAAAGTTAATGAATAAAGGGGAGACCATCCATAGCTATAATTATGAAGTCATATTAACTACATGGGTATAAACTGTGACATTTTTGTTTCCAATTGAATATCTCTGATAATCTGATTAATGTAATATAACTTTCTGAATACATTTTTATAGCTAAGTTACAATGTATAATATTAAAATATTTAATCATTATTTTATCTTTATGTCCCTTAGAATGATGCCCTCCTTGTGAGAACTGTTGTTTGTGAAATAGACAGAGCCATTAATTCTGCAACCTTTATGTCTTTAGAGGTAGATAAAGAACTTTGATTCATGACTCTGTTTTTCCTCAGTTCTTGTTATTATTGTGAAATATCTGAAATTCCAATTGTAGTTTAAATACATGCTTAGATCAAATTAATTTTAAATTAATTGGTGAACGTATTTTTATTAATTTATTCCAGTGGGAAGGTTCTGAGACTGCCATATTTCATTCACATTTTAGAAATGGCATTTTGTGAGTACTTTAGTGATTCTGTAGCTTGTTAGCATACTTTATTTTAGCTTAATATTTGGCTGGTATGTAGTAAAAAAATTCAATAGTGACCTTATACTGTTTTAGTGCTAATATTAGGCCTATTCAATGTTATATCAAGGTATAAAGTTATACATTTTACTAAGCTGTTGTCAACACTTTTCTGGAAAATAATAGTAAATATTATAACATAGGGCCTATTTTGAAAAAAAAAGTTAACTTAAAAGTAATTATAATAGACTACGTTAAAACTGAAATGCCAACTTTAATGACTCTAGATTTATTTTCATCTCAAAATAATGAAACACAATTATTTATTGTTGTCGAGGACATTGTATAGATCTATATCTATATCTTTTTTTTACTGCCTTGACAAAAGAGGATTACTAGTCAATACAAAATAAATAATGTTCTTTTTTTGTTTTAATGTAATTCAATCTGTCAATAAATTACTTTCAGGATTGTGGAAGGCAAATCAATAGCAACTTCAGCTTCCTCTTTCCACTATACCAATCGATTGTATCACATTAAAGGGAGACAATTTCCTTCAGCCACATGTGTAAGATTGTTAAGTCCCTTTTCACTTTTAAAATTATGTACAAGCTGGCAATATTTATATTTCAGTACACAAAACATTGATCTTTTATAACAAAATAAAAAATTACTCTAGAACCAAAAGAGTTAAAATCAAACATAATCATAAGTAAACTTCTTCTATTCATAAAAAGTGCACTAACATGCTAATATACTAATAATAGGTGCTAATATATGTAATTTTGTATTTCAGTACAATTTGATGATTCTATATCTAATAATCAAATATAAACAAAGTGTATTTTATGGCTTTCTTTAAAAAAAAAAGTTTATCATAAAGTAAATTTTCTAGGATATATAGTAGATTTTATTTTCAATAAGAAATAAATTGTCATAGTCATAGTATTATCTTTTTATATTGAATATTAGTAATGTTATTAAAAGTTTAATAGTATTAGTAATTCTATGAATAGTTTATTTAGCTTTAGCATATGATATAAAATTAATCTTTTTACCTTCAGATGGAATGCTCAGCATTAGCTGTCAATGATGATAACTTGATTATACTGGATAGTTATCCGAGAATGTATGTGTGTGTCGGCAAAAATGTGGATTTTATCCTAAGACAAAAGGTAAGTAACAGGCCAAATAATGAAAGTAGGGTTTGAATGTTACATTTGCACCAACAAAATCGTTTGAGTAAAGTAAAGAAGTTTAGAATATTGTGGTCTAGTTGACTGCAGGCTAGTTTGCCTTTCTGAAGGTCTCAATTTTAAATCCGGTGAAGCCGGCTGGTCCAGCGGCTAGTTCACCGGACTGTCAACCAAAAACCATCTGACAGGTCGCGGGTTCTAGCCCTGCCACCGGCTGATCCCTGTCGCCCTGCAGGAGTTTTGGGCCTAATGGACGTAATAATCTTCTATCTAGAAAGGAACGTCTGTAAACTTATAAGAAATCCTGGTAAAAATGCAAAGGATTTTTTTCCATGAGTCTGTCCAACTCAAATGGCTACATAATTTTAGTTGGTTAAAGTAAAAATAGCTAACAACTGGTGAATACTGTCTCACTATGTCTATTGAACATCATGATCTAAAAAGGATAGTTTACTCTATTCATGTTGTAAAATAATTGTTTCAACCAACATAAAGAGTTTTAAATGTTTGATTAAGGAAGTGAGTGTAATGATAAACTAAGAATAAATATATCTAATTTCAAAATATAACAATGTTTTAATTTATACTTAAAACTATATATCTTTATTTTATTTTTTTATTATTTGTCTTGTGTCTTTTTTATATATAGCCTACCTATCTGTCTGCATGTATATCTATCTAAAATGCATGTTAATAGGAAAACAGTTTGCACTTAGTTTATTTAATACCAAGTCACAGTTAAAATGGCATTCTAAATGTTTATCTTATACAGGCATTGAAACTGGCTCAAATGATGAATGTACAACAGAGAGCTGAAAACTGTCAAATAATTGTTATGGGTGAGTAGACTAATTTTTGAGTGGATAAGCACTATAAAATAAGTAAAGGATAAAGACTTTTATAAAATATAGTTTTTATTGAAATAAGCTTTTTATTGATTTAAAAACATATGTTATCTTGATTTTACTTTTGCTTGTAACCAAACTTAGTGTCATTTTAATATATAGATGAAAATGAAGAGCATCTGAAAGAAAAGTTTGTGAAAAAACTTAAACCAAATTTACCATGTGACAAACTAAGTTCAGAAGAAATATTTGATGAAGTTATACCACAAGAAACTTTACAACTTTTTAGGTAAGTAATTATAATACAGAAAATTATGACAATTATAAATGTATGTCTGGGTATATTATTCTTTTATTTCAATTTATTTTCTTTAGGCTTATGTATAAAAAAAATTCTTTTGGCTACAGTATTTTCTATGTGTATTTTAATTCACTAGCTTATAACAACAGTCTTTTGCTATCCAACTTACTTTGGTAACATTTTAAGATGATTTGAAATGGTCACTCTTAGTTCTTGATTAAAAACGTCTGATTAATGAAATAGTATGTCTAAAAGGATAATAATATATATTTACCCTTTTCCTTAACCAATATTAATAATTGAATAAACTGAATTAAATATGAACTCTGAATGATTGTATTATTTCTACTCTTAATTAGAATAAATGGCTGCAGAATGGAATATGACATTCCTTTGGTGTCTAACTATCCATTACAACAGAAATATCTCACATCTCAGGTATGAAAAATTATATATTAATGCTACACATTCAAGGTATAATTAAATATAAGCCTATATATATTTATGTAACATCCTAATATGCATACATGAAGATTAATGTTAAATTCTAGGTTTGAATAAATGTAGAGCACTATTTTAATAAAATGTAATTTCTTGTTAGTTAAATTTAAAGTTGATGAGTAGGCTACTTGACATCAGTTAGAATTTTAAAAGTTTTACTGGCTAAATAATCTTTTTACATGACACAGTCACATTAACACTGAGCTCTTCATTGTCTTATACAAGGCAAGGCCTTAGTGTAATTTTTAGCCTTAAACAGTTTATTGTAAGGAGAGTTGAAAGTCAATGGCACAGCTAGACTTTATCTGAAACAGCATGTTATAGGGATAAAATCTGATGAAGACGTTTGAAGATTTAGGTATGATGATGATATTGATATACTCAACCATAATAAAATGTAGAAGTGGAATGGTTCAGAAGAGTAAGAGAATGTCATGCATACATCCAGGAAAAATGACCTCGTAGAAGACATTACTGTGAACATTTTGAGTGTGAATAGCCTGATAGTGGAAAATTGATAAGCCAATAAAAGCTCTTTTTATAGAAACTTATTAGCTAAGTTTTATTAATTCCCTTTAAAGCCTGAACCTTAGTCTAAGCAAATTTATCAATACACATATTTTGTAACAAATTCAAGAAAATATGAAGCTTATAAAAAAATAATTTTATCTTTAAAATAAAAATGAATTTAAAATTGTCTATCAATATATCAGGCCATGCTCTTGTTGAAAGTTAAGAAAACCCAGCCAGTGTACGTTTGGGTTGGTAGCCAAGCAAATCCAGCAGAAGTCAATGCAGCTTTTTTTTATGGGCAGGTAAAACTTTATTTGCACATTACTTAACCCCAGAATAACAAAACCATACAATTATTTGCTATCAGTCAACTGTTATACTTTTTATTAGGCTTATACTATTTTGTAGAAACAAAGAAACAAATACATGTCTAAAAATTAATTAATGTATTATTTATTGTTTTGTTGTTCATTTTACATTAATAGTTGAATATAACTCATAAATGCCAAAAGTTTGTTTGAAAATATTTTATTGTTTATAAATATTACTATGTAAATTGTAAGGCAAGTAGAAACATGTGCTTAGATTTTTTTGCTTATTTTAAAAAGGTGCTGTTATTTTGCACATTTAAGTATCTGATGTAGCATACATGTTTTTATTTTTAGAGTTTCATGCAGGTGAATAATTTTTCTCCAACTTCTCCCTTGTGTCGCATCAGAGAAAATGCAGAGCCCACAGACTTCAAGAAATATTTCAAAGATTGGAAAGACAAGATACATAAAAACCCAGCTCAGGCCATGCATAGCTATACTGTTGCTAATATAGGTCAGTTTAGAACAAACTCCTTAATCCAAAATATACTTACTACAAAATGAAAACATATATTTATCAATAATTAAAATTATTGTTACTATGTCTATTTGAATAGAAAGACTTCTGCTTTCAAACTTTGCTATATCAGTCATTGGAAAGTTAAAAGAAATTCATGAGGCTTTCAATTTATTTGACTGTGACATGGAATATGAAGTGAGACATTTTAAAGCCATTCTTACTTTTTTAGCTTTAAGCCTAGTTTTTTCCTACATTAACTTTTTTCTCTAAGTCACAACACTAAAGTGCAAAATGAAAACAAATTGTTTTAAAAATGCTTGCAGGTTTGGTTGATAGATGAAAGTTTGATTTCCTTGAAAAGTTCCAGATATCTTGCATTTGATAGAAATAATTGTTATCTAATAGTCTGTCATCTAAGCAGTGGAGAATTTAAAAGCAGGGTGATATATTATTGGCTGGTATGAATGTGCTATTATTTGTTTTTCATCTTCAAATAAACTTTGTATATCAGTGATAATTTCTTATAAACTTCTAGTCCTTTACATGGCCTGTAATTACATCAACATTTTTAAACAAATATAACTGTTCAGGCTTTTGAAAAAAACATTTTTATTGTTTATCTAATATAAAAAACAAACAGAATTTAACAACTTTAATTTACTGCTCAAGCCATGAATAGCTATACTTTTGTTAATATATTCTTAAAGGGTCAAAATGCATCAGATGAAAAAAAGAAATTAGCTCAGTTACTGGCCCTACAATGTAAGTCATTTCTGAAGAGCAATAGTGTTTTGGTAAGTAGGAAATATTTCAAAACTTCTTTTCATTCATCCATTTATTCTTATCATAATAAAATTGTCTTGAAAAACATGTGGCTTAAATTTGATACAATATAAAATGCTTTTAAGCCTAATTTGAATTTTTTAAAATTTTGCTTATCAAATTCAACTTGTTTTATTTTATTTTAACATGTTACATCAATGAATTATAAAATTGTTTAAATATTTATTAAGGTTTTACTGATTCTTAGTCTTAAAGTGAAATAATTTTACTATATGATTATCCAAGACTAACACATTCTACTATGGTATATTTTCTGAGTGAGATTTTACTTAACTAAAATAAAAATATAATTAAAAACTTTACTGTCTTTTTTTTTCTCTTTCTTGATTACAGATAAGGGTTTTAGAAGGAAAAGAACCGAAGCATTTTCTGAAAGCTGTAAACAATTGTTTAATTGTGGTAAATTTAATCTATATTTTTTTATACTAATTCTTTGATCTTGATTAAGTCAAGATGAATACACTAATATAGCTCTTCCTTTAAATATACAAAAGAATTGCATATTTCATAGTAAGAAAAATTCAAAATTGTGTGAAATTTTTATTAAAATGTTCTCAATTAAATAAATTCTAGTTTTAATTATACGATGAATAAAACAATTTTGTTTTAATTAGTAGGCCATTTTGTAGTAAATGTATTCTTTTCTTAGTATGATGCGGATCCTCTTCAAGACTTGACATTCCCCTATGTTTATTTCAATTTATCAAATAAGAAGGTCATAATGTTCTGTGTTAGAGAGCTCTGCAATGATGCTGTAATAGTTTCTCAAGTAAGTGGCAGTCCGTTTTTTTTTCTGCCATTATTCTTTTTTGTATTTAGAACATTTAGACATCTACTTTTGCAACACCATAACAATATATTGCCTCACTTTAAACATAATGCCTTTATTATTTTAATTACTGACTTAAAATCAAATTGATAATTTTAGGTTCAGCCACAATCAAAATTTCTGAATTCTTCTGCAGTGTTTCTCATAATCTCTAGCTCAGAAAATCATCTTTGGTATGGAAAGGTAAGATTATCTAATTAAGACATTATTTTCATTCATTATATTCTCTATAGGCTTAATATTCTGTAGTCCATATTTATCTTTTTTTTTTAATAGTGTTACAATCAATAAAAGTTCTATTATTTTGCATTTCAGAATTCTAGTGCACTTGAGCGTGAGTTTGCTAAGCACATGCTAGGTTACTTCTGTCCTAAAAGGTTTTCCCTTGAATTATTTTTTACTTTTAATTAAAATTAATTTAATAATGTCAGGAATATAGAGATCTATATAGAAACTATAAAGGCTAAATTTTTGTTTAAAAAAAAAACAAAGAATTAATTTTTTATAATTGTTTATTATTTTATTGAAAAAGTTTCCTTAATTTTCAATTCTGAAGAGTATTTTGGCTACCAGTGGACCTATGTATTAGAATCTATGGTTAACTTAACTTATAGGCCTATATCATATCATAAGTGCTTCGCCTAGCCACCAAAGACATTTTCTTATGTAAGGCTAGATTGCTCACTCATTAAAACTTAGACTAGTAACTATACAAAAAGAATTCCACAATATTCATATATTCTACATCACTTTACCTTTTTCCAGAATTGTCAGCACCCTATGTTTGGCCAACATTGGCTAATATTTAATGATTCTGCTAGGAACTAAATAGTTTTTTTTTTATGAATTAAACATTCACACATTCCTATAGTATTCAATTCTTCTCAGTTGTTTCTTCCCAACCCTACATTATATTTGTACTGAAAACTTACATCTAGTTTTTATCATTTCACTCATTTAGATTTATAATAAATTTCATTCACAATTGAGCAATTTGAATACTCTTTTAATCCTGTAATCTATTTTAAAAATTTGAAAAAAAATAATAATAAATATTTTTGATTTAAACTATCAAAATGTGTTAAAATTTTGTTCATAGTAAGGATGGATTAGGAATGTGACTTTTTAATAAATGTTTAAGACATATACATGTGTAGATAGTAACATATTTCTATATTACTTCATTTTCTTAATTGCTATTCACCAGAGGGCATAATTATAGCATTGTTACAGAAGGAAAAGAATCAGATGTATTTTGGTCTTATATTTTAAGAGATGAAGAATACTTTGAAAAATTTCCTAAAAAGGTATGTTCTGTCAATCTTATTACGATGTTTGTTTTCTACACCTTTTAAAACTGTATATGATTTTTCAAAGCATTCTCTAATTTACATGTTTTAGACTTTGTTTCCTGGCCAGCCAAGACTTGTCATGTGCTCTCAAAGACAAGAAAAGTGGTTTTTTAAAGACATGGAAGAGTTTTCCCATGAAGTAAGTTTTTAAAATCATATCATTTTAACTTATATGGAAGTCAGGCATAATAGCATATTTATTTCCCAGAGTATGGGCAATCATGAGCACTAAAAAAATATTGATTCATGGCAAATATTTACTCCATATTATAATGTCATAGAAGGCTATAATAGAAGTGTTGAAGGATGTAAGATTACAATAATTAATTTTTTATTGGTGTAAGAGAGTGTAAAACTTGAAACATGAAACTCAGCATGGCAATAGTTTATGTCATTAGAAAGTGTCTACATGTGTTGAAATGTTTTGTTTTTGAAATTCAAATGTGGCAGACTTTGACAGTAAGACAGCATGAAATAAATACCGGTACAAATAAGTAAATCTAATAGTGTTTAACAATAATTAGACTCTGTATGGTTATAAACCTTGATTAATAATGAGATTAAAAAATAATTTCATAAAGGCCATATATAAAGCACTGCTTTTTTAGAGAGAAAATTAATTGTGTCACCTAATATTGCCAAATATTTACGTTGTTTTATTAAATTATTAATAAAACTTGATATAAATAGACTTTACTTGTATTGTAATATCAGTTAAATCAAACATACATTGAACATCACTTTCAGAAACTTAATGGAAGTTCCATTTACATTTTGGATACTAGGGACTGTGTAAGTATCTCTCATTTTGCATTTCAGTACCCAATAATTTATAGTTAATATACACTCTTTATTAAAATGGGTAGTATGCATTCCTTATAGTCTTTGACAAAGTTCTATAATTGTGTTTCCTTTTTAAATTAACATATTGCCAACAAAAAAAAACTTTTATGTAGTATGTAGATTATTATATACATCCTAAGAATAATTTCTACATCCAGGTACTTTGCTTTTTAATTATAGATCTTGTTGTGGACAGGACAATCAGTAAATAAAGAGATTAATGAAACCATTGTTTCTCTAATTAATGTAAGTTGTTGTCCATAATCACAAATATTTGGAATGTTTATAGCTAGTTATCTGATAATTATTTGGAAATCTGTGATATGATGTAAGAAACAACATATGTTTTAATATATGCTAATTGTATAAAAAATATAAATTTTCCATTTTGTGAGCCATTTAATTTAAGGCTCAATAAAATATTTATAATTCTAAAACTCTAAACAAAATTTTTAATTGGCATTTTAAAGTTTAAAAAAAGATGTTTGGTAACATATATTTTAATGCTCTAAACCAAGGCCTATATGGCTGTAGATTTTGGCAAACGTCAGGAGTCTGATCTGGAAATTTGGATACTAGACCATACAGATGAACCAGATTTTTTGTCAAAGTTCTTTGGAACAAAATTTCTAAAGGTGTGTGAAATTATTAATGATTTATTGAAATTTAAAGATATTATTCTTTGTTTTGTTTTTTTATTGTGAATGACTACAATTTTAATTTTATGCTCAACATTCTCATCTATGCTTTTAGCAATCAGCTTGTTTGTATAGTCAAGAAAGGAAAAAAATTAAAATTGCCAATTATGTGGTAAATTCCATCTCTCCAGTAAGTGAATTTATTAGATTATATAATTAGTAAGCATAAAATTTAATTTAAATTAGTCCAAAAACAAATACAAGCGTCAAAAATGTTTGTATCAGTCATTTTTAGGTACACCTTTTGATATTTTCAAAATATTCAGAGAATAAATATTCACATTCTCAAGGAAAAAAAAACAAAAAAAAACTGATAAATAATGTAGATGAATCTCTAAATAAGCAGCATTTGGGTATAATAGATTTTAAGGTTTCTTTATGAAATAGTTTACTTTTTGTATACATTTGTTAAAAGCCACATTCAATATTATGCACTTTAGTTAATTTGTGATCCCTAAATATTTACCTTGTCCTTGCCCACCTCTCCCCCCCAAAAATACTATTTTTTCTGTTCATGATCACATGCCATCTCAAATGTACTTTTTTATGATACTTATCAAATAGGATTCACTTTTTGTCACATGCAATAAGCCTCTGACTTTCAGACAATGTTTGGAATTGAGTAAGGATTAGAATCTTATGCATAATTCTAAACCATTTCCTAAGTACAATGCACATATCTTAATTGTGCACATGATGCAGGTTTAGACCTGATCTAAGCCATGGGACATAGTTTGAGGATCCCTGATCTAAGGCTTGAAGCTGTCACTGAATTTATGCAGTTTAAGTAAGCAAGTCCATGAATGGAAAAAAACATGTGTTTACATAATATAATAATCATTAAAAGAATATTTAAATTAAATTGCTTTTTTTCTCTAAATAAATATTTTGCATCTGTGTTTGTTTTTTGTTTTCTTCAAGACAGATTCAGATGATATGGAATTCCCTAATGTCTTAAACATGAGCAGAAGTGAATTTTACAGTTTACCTTTGTGGAAGCAGCATCAAATATTAAAGTTTGCACATCAAAGTGTTATACATAAAGGTTTTATTGTAACACTTTAACTACGGTATATTATAAATTAATTGCAGTAATATAAGCTTCATTTCATATATGAATTTCTTTAAATTATAAATTCCTATAAAGTTATCATATTTTTTTTATAAAAGAACCTGGCCAAGTAAATAATTTCAACAGAGTACCGTACCAAATATAAATATTTATAATTCCTCTTTGCCTACCGGGTACTCCTTCGACAGACTGAGTAATAGAGGTTACTCTGGAATTTTGCTATTAAATGCAAAGCTTACTGTATTCTCTTCTTAAGCTCTGTTTACACATGTGCTGTTGGGTGCTTAATTACTTACAACAATATTAGCGGTACTTAGCCAACATCGTGACAGAAAACTCCACTTGCCTTGGCCTCAACATCCACAAAGGGAAGACCAAGTTCCTTAAGGTCAACGCAGAAAACACATTGCCTATCACTCTCAATGGTGAAGCGCTAGAAGAAATTGAAGAATTCACCTATCTAGGCAGCATCATCAATAAGAAGGGTGGAACTGACGCCGATGTAAGGGCAAGAATTGGCAAGGCCAGGACAGCCTTCCTCCAACTTAAGAATATCTGGAGCTCAAGAGAAATATCCCTGAAAACAAAGATCAAGATTATCAATTCAAATGTGAAGTCTGTCTTACTCTATGGTGCTGAAACGTGGAGAACCACAGCTACCAACACCAAGAAGATCCAGACTTTCATAAACTCATGTCTCAGGAGAATTTTGCATAGACGCTGGCCGGACATGATCAGTTATGATGAGCTCTGGAGTCGCACAGGTCAACAGGCAGCCGATCTCGAGATCATGCAAAAAAAGATGGAGATGGTTGGGGCACACACTCCGAAAACCAGCTTCCAACATTACCACACAGTCTCTATCGTGGAACCCCCAAGGGAAGAGGAAGAGGGGCCGACCTCGTAACAGCTGGCGGTGTGACCTGGATGCTGACGTCAAGAGATCAGGTCATTCTTGGGGACAATTGGAAAGACTCGCTCGGGACTGGGATGGCTGGAGAGCCCTTGTTGGTGGCCTATGCCCCGAGAAAGGTAGTAGGCGTAAGTAAGTAAGTTAGCCAAAAAGTCCAGATTATGTAATAAAAATGTGATTTCTATTGAAATATATAAATTTTTTAAAACTATTTATGTAGGTATTGAGGCAAACAAGATTTTTGGCCAAGGCGAATGTACAAGACAGTTTCCAACTAGGCCCTAGTAAAGAATACAGCTTACAGGTCTCCATAGATTGCCCATAACAAAAATGATTGTTACCAGTAGGCCTACCATATTGACAATATTGTGGCTTTTTACTCTAAAAAAAATTTTTTTTTCTGCACACATCCAATAAACATGTATATATTTATTTGCAAGAGAAAAAGAGGTAATTATAACCAATAAAAAGATGTTGATATTTTAGATTTTGATGTTAATAATATATATTTTAATTTTATAAAACAATAATATTTTGTCTGCACTGAAAACATTTTTTAACATATTGGAACTTTCTTTAACCTCTTTGAATGCAAAATAGTAAATATTATGTAAATCTCTTAAAATATATATGCAAAAAAATTTTAATTATTTAGATTTTAATAATGTTTATGAAAATTTTTGATTATGGTATATGTATTTATAATAATAAATGTTGCATATGTCACTCATATATTTATTTTTGTATTGGACATTTTTTTTACAAAATGTTTATGTGCATGTTTTTATGCTTCAGAAAACAGGAATGTATTTCAATCTCAAAATTAAAATTGGTTTAATCAAAATTACGTTTGCCCATATCAAGCTATAAATTTAAGAAATTTGATTTATATAATTAATACAAGGGAGATCAATCATCACACAAGTATAGAAACTATATATTTTTGGACAGATTGGGTAACTATATATATATAGGTTCTATTAAAATGGCAAGAATTTTGACAAGAGGATATTCAGTGATGTAATGGTGATCAACTGAATAAATGTCAAGCTTTTTCATTTTTGTGCTGTTCATTAACAGTTTTGCCAAGGTGTCAACTTTTATTATGGTGCAATGATATCTTGTTGAGATGATGAGATATAAACACAAAATCAAATTTAACCAAAATTAAAACTTGCAGCACCTTTTAATTTTTTCTTATAGATCAGGGATCATATGGGATTTTCATGTTGAGGAAATTATTCTGAGTTCTGAAAACATCCACAAATAAAATACAAAATTGGCACTACCTACCGTATACTATTCACTACAGGCTTACATAAAGACATATTGTCCTTTCTTTTAATTTGGGAATTTAAACATCTTTTTTAGAGTAAGAACCCTGTAGATACAAAAAAAGCTGATGTAATAAATTCAAGTCATAATGTGAAAAAACAATAATAGAAGAAGAAAAACGTGTGTGCATATGGCTCTAGAAGGACTATAGTGAACTCAGCACAGTCTTTTTTTAGGTCAGAAAGAGAGACTTGTTTTTTTACTTTTCTAGCTTACTTGATGAAAAAAAAGGTGCTTTTAACCATTAGCTACAACAATTATAAAGTGTTGATGTTAACTTAGCTATGGAACAGTGGCCTCACATAAGAGGGGCAGAGGGGGCATATGCCCGGGTGCGACACTTCTAGGGGGGCTCAAATATTGTCTAAATATAGCACTAAACAAAGCACAAAGTTACAGTATGCAAGGGAGTGTCGCTGAAACTTTTGCCCGCTACATAGGCTCGTGAGGGCCCTGTTATGGGATACAAAAGATTTACAGCCTATCAATCTGTTCCAAAAACAAGACAATTATAGGGATGTTTGGATTCAACATGACACTTCTGTACTATGGACCTCTAAACAGGTGAAGTGTGTACAACACTGATATGCTCCCATTAAGAGTACACCAGTGGGCTAACGCATGGGGCACAGCACCTTTTGCGCATCCGAGAATCATTGCACTACCAAGAGGCCCTAAGAATCGGTGGCGAGGAAGCAACAATGTGTGTAAAAGCCCATCTCACCAAGCTCTGATGCCTTGATGTCCAGGTCTATATTAGAGTCTGGACTTTGTGCTCACACATGACAGTGTAAGAATATGAGCAAGCCACCGCTTGAATGATCTGGGGGAAATCCACAATTGGGGAGAAGCAGAGTAATGCATGTGACTGCGGAGATTATACCTTTATTACATAGCCTGAGGGCTCTTACCTCCTTGATCCGCCCATATAGCCTACATTGTTATCCCCTGGATAAGAGCCAGACAGCTAATCCGGTTTGTTTGTTTTTTAGACATAGAAATTCAGACTCAGTATGGCCCCATCAATTGAATGCAAATGACAGTTCTGCTTCAACAACTCTTTTTCTAAATGCTGTTTTATTTTACAATACTCCTTCTATACAGAAGATATTATAATTGTGCCCTATGCTAATACATAGTTTGAATTTAGTCTTGCATTTTAATTAGGGTTTTAAATGATAAGTTATGCTGGTTTTCCTGGGTTGTTTAAAATTTGTTCAGGCTACTCATTCCATGACTGGATGCCACTTGGATAGAAAGAGTATATTTATAGCCTAATAGTAATAGGCCTATGTCACGTCCAGAGTCAACATACAGATACTTTTATTTGCATATATGCTTTTGCTTCCCACAAGACCGTTTGCTAGTTTCATTGAAGATGCAGGAGCTTAGGTGGCATCTCGAACAGTATAAATAGTAGGCCTATAATAGCTTAATAGGCTACAATGATTATTGACTGTTAATTATATTCTTTCAGAAAATCTGAATTTTAAAATGCAACAATCAAGCATTTTGTCTCTGACAATGTTTTTTTCTAAACACTTGCATGCATGTTGCATGATATCACTGAGATGAAACAAGTCAGAGACATTGGAATATTTATATAGCCTAGCCTATATGAACAATATCATTGTATTTTAATGAACCGATACGCAGTTTGAGATCTGCAGAACGTTTGACAGAGAAAACAAATCGTGATAAAAAAAATGTAATGTTTATTATGACCCTGTTGTATTTGAGACTATTTGAAAACATTATTTTTTTAGGTCAGTGTCATACATAACTTATCTGGTGATGTACCCGTGGGCCTCAAAGCGGCGTAGTGTGTAAACCGCCAGTAATTTTCTTTGAAAACACCGGCGGGCTAACGCATGGGGGACAGCCCCCGCAGCATGTCCGAGATTCATTGCACTGCCGAGAGGCCACGGGGTCTCGGTGGGGAGGAAGCAATGGTTGCTGCAACCCAGTCTCACGACCCGCCCGGTGCCTGGATGCCTGTGCCTATTATATAGTGCAGGATTTGTGCTACCGGGTGACAATGCAGATATACGGGAGAGCCACCACGATAATGATCCTTAGGGGAACCGCAGCGAACGGTCGCTGGCCTGCGGAAACATTCCCTTTTACATGGCACGCCACGCCTTCGGCGTGCCGTGGGGTGGCTGGATCCCGGACAGAGTTTTAAACTCACTTCTAATGCGTTACGCCCCGGCTCTAGAGCTTCGGCTCGTCCGGGTTTTGAGACTTTTTACAAGGTGATAAAACGTAATATCTACGTGTTTTCGTGGTTTTTGGTGTGTTTTTTTTTAGAAAAAAAAAGGGAAATATCACCCCTTCAGGTTCCCCCTTCATTTGGTTTATCAAAAGGTAAAAGGAGCAGTCCTCCTAATCAACAAATAATAATATAGCCTATATTATTATGTTTGTTGGCAGCGCTATATTTATTATTACATGAAAGATGAATGCACTGAGCTATATATTGCACTGAGCTATATATTATATATATTACAGCTCCGTGGTAGAATGAATGAATGTAGGTATACAATAATTTTATAGGCTAGTGACTAGAAAATGAAAAAAAAGTGTTTCTGTCACTTTCTGTGGATGGAATAAAAAAATAATTTGACTATTTTAGTTTTAGTCCATTTATAAATTATTTTAAAAAAATGAATTATAATTAATATGCTAAATTAATTTTTTAAAGTAAGTTACAACTTTACAAAATAAAAAGAATCGTACAAAAATGTACATGAATGTATGTTAACTCTCATTTTATAGGCTAGTGACCAGAAATAAAAACTTGTTTCTGTTGATATGATAGAGTATCATAGAGTTAACTTTTAAACTAAAGAGTAAAAAGCAAAAACGTTGTAGAATGATCAACAACCCTAACCTTGGACCACGACAATTTTATTTGCGTTGCAATTAAAAATGAGCTTAAACCGTGTTACTGGCCTGTGCAAAATAATAAATGACTGCCGTTCACTTCGCCAAGTGCAAGGCGTGAGACAGTTTTGTCAAAAGTTTGGACCCGAGCATTTCGTAAGTTGGGTGAAGAGTGAAAAGAAAGGCCGAGAAAGCTCATCAGACTCGTAAACAACTTACTTTACAACTAGCCTAGGCCTAGCCAAAAATAGGCTTTCAATGTTCTCCATGCTCAAGTCACTTTTTTTTAAAATTTCTTGCTACACTTCACTAAAACATTTAAAGCATTATCATTAAAAATTAAAGCAACTTGTCTAATAATCAAATGTATAATTTAGGATTTAGGGAAGCTGGACCAAATAAAAACAGCCCTAGTTGCCAGAGAGTTTAGTTAGGAGTAGGGTAGCGAGTAGGAGGATAGGGTATTGACTGTTGTACTATTGTATTGTTTGTTAAGGCAGGGCAAAAAAAAAGGAGCATTATCACTGGATATTTTATTGTGTCATATATCAAATAAACTCAGTAATTAAAATTACCATGGCATTTTCCACGGTATGGCTAGCCCATTTTCAATGCAGTCAAAGCTTTTTTTTTTTTACAGTTTTTTTTAAAAATAAAGCTCTAAGTGTTGCATATTTAAAAAAGTACAGGGTTCCCGCGGCCTCCTGAAATTTCAGGATGTCCTGAAATCCTCCTGAAATGGCAAAAAAATGCAAAAACTCCTGAAAACCTCCTGAAATTTGAAATAATCTCCTGAAATGTCCTGAAAAATTGAGCTGACCCCTACCTTTTCCTTCTCCAACACGTGTCCATAGTTGAACACCTCCCGCATGCTTGTTACGCTTACGCTTGCTAGGCCAAGCCTATCCCTTCTCGCTTTGTGACGGTAAAGATGGTATACACACATCTCTTCCGCCTCCTTCGCTCTCACACAGTTTGGTGATTTGGTGTTTTACTAGATTAGAAAATGATAAGGACTAATGTACCTTTTTTCACGATCTATGTTGAGAATGCCGGATCACGCTACGCGCGGCGCCTACTAGTCTACTTTGGGTCAGCGAACCGACATATTTTGCTGAATTGATTTATTTTGAAATATAGGCCTATTTATATCAAAATACACAGAAATAGGTCTTTTTATTAGTTAAAAAGAAAACGATCGATGACGTTTAAGGCGCTATCTTATATCATATGGTAAAAATTCCAGTAGGCCTATTTAGCTAGCCTTACGAGAGAAGTTATTCGCGATGTAGGCCTACGCGATTGGCACCGATATCATTATCCACTTTTTAAAGGCGTATCCCTATATGGTTTTACTAGTTATTATATCGTATGCGTAAGCCTACAATGTGTTTTTGCTATCAATGTGGGAAATGTAGGCAGACGATTTTTGGTCTAGGCGTAGTCCTAGCCAGTGTGGCCCTAGGTCTATCAGTTTGTCAGTCCAATGACTGGGCCAAATCTAGAAGTCATTTTATTCACCAATACATTGATGAAATGCACTCAATGCTGAATATATCTGACTTGAAATTATTTTAGGCCTACAAACAATGTTAATGGTAATTAGGTAAGAGCACCTGTATAGCGCGTAATTGAAACCGGCGCTGTTCTGTCTAGAAAGCATAGGCAGGCCTACTTCAAAATACTTTTTTTTGTGTCAACCCACTATAGTGTTACTATAGGGATAGGAACTTGAGTATGGACAGGGACCTTGATGAAGAAACATATACCTTACTTTCACTTAATTATGACTAATGGCTGTATTGTTTGGTTGTTTAAAAAAAGTGAAGCCCTGTGTTTGCCTTATATGCATGATTGAAACGATTTTTTAAGGAAAGTTTCCGAAATCGGGTGAATATTTAGTAACTTTTATGTTTAAAAGGTATGCATTTTTTAGAAGTTAAAAGGCAGTATAAGCCCCCGAAAGTCAGGACTTATCCACAGGTGTTGTGGTTTATTTTAATACGTTTGTTTAGGGAGATATTATATGCACCAGTTCAGAATCAGCTACTCCCCCCCCCCCCCCCCCCCCACCAAAAAAATCACTGTGGACTATTTTCCCCTTGCACTATTTGCCCCTCCTACCTAACTACACCTAGCTGCTGTAAGGTTTTATTTTTGTAGCAGGATTTTAATAGGCTTAATGAACCTAATGATTGGAAAGTAATCAAATTGGATTATCTACATGTCCCTTACAATAGCAGTTTTTTTATACTTGTCATAGTGATAGTTTTTTTTTAAATGTCACTCTGTAAGCTTTCTATATACTTTTCAATGTAGGCCCATATAAATATTTTCTCTATACTTGTTAATGTAACAATCTATATGTTACAGATGCCCATATACAGGATACTATATTTCCATTCTTTGCCTCTCCCCCCCCCCCCCCCCCCCCCGCTATTTTTATTTTTATAAACATAATTTCTATTTTTTTTTTACTTTTTTTTTTTAATTATAAGATTTCTAAAGACAGTTAAAGGACTCTATATAATGAACATAGCTTAATAGTACATATTTAGCTTTCACATTATAATGTCCTTAAAAATCTTTTATTTCATTTTATATATATCTGAGTCATTGTTTAGTTATGTAGTGAATTCGGTTTTTGCCGCACCTCCTGAAATTTTATATTTTCTCTTGAAAAACTCCTGAAAATCTCCTGAAATTTTGATTTGAGGTTGGTACAGGAACCCTGAAAGTAGCAGTGACAGCTTATCTACAAGGATTGTAGATAAAGCATGTTTAAATTCTAGAATAAGTGTGAAAGTAATGGTGAAAGTGAAAGTAGTAATGTTGCTTTAGAAACAACAAAAAAAAATGGAAATATTTCACTTACAGTCTCATACCTCTGCAAATAATAATCTGAGGTAATTCTTTACCTGCGTTAGCCCACGAGTTTTGGGGTATTATAGGAACGATTTTCAAATATCCATGCCGAATTCGCACGAATCAAGTCATGAAATGTCTTGCAAATTATATTTAGGCTTAGAAAAAACAAAAACAATATTTACTCCCTCTCCTGCATCCTCAGTGCTCATTACTTCTTCATATTCTTGCTTATATTTACTATAATTGTGTGCCATTTATTAATTTTTTCAGAAAAAAGACAAACTGGCTGAACAAATTGTCAAAGCAAATTTGAAAACCCAGAAAATTTACTGGGATAACAACAAATCATATCACTTTTCTGCATCGAACTATTCCAATGATGATAAACTTTTAAGGTAAAAAATATTTCTAGCTGAACATTATAAATATAAATAAAATAATAAAAATATTTTAAATTTACAAGTTCGATCCTTGATGCTATTCAACATATATTTAGAAAAGATTTGATAATATATGTTGATAATAAGTAATAATATAAGTATACTTTATTTTATGAACCCTACGATTAAAAATGTACTGAGCATGTGAGCTGATGTTAATGAGAATTCTAAACTCAAGACTATTGAAATGTAATTTCTAATTGCCAGTGATCTCCTCTGATTCTAAAATGTAGTCGGAATGAAGTAATTAATTCAATAGTAGTTGTCTGATTCAAGTAAATCATATTTTTAAAGATTGTCTTATGTTTTGGCACATAATTCATGTTATTTACTTTGTATATATATCTTAATAGGTACAAAAGATAATCAGGTTATAGATTAGTGGGTGATAAATGTGCATGTCGTTAAAGTTGATCTCAATTTTAAGATGTTACATTTATACTTGTTTTCCAATATATTTCCACTTAGAGCTACAGATATTTCAAGCCTAGAATATGAGGCAAGGGCAGAAGAAACATTAGACTCATTGTCAGAGTTCTTTGAAGAGTTGCCTGAGTCAGAAGCCTGCAATGAGGACTATGACTGTGCTTATGGGGTAGGAATAACATATTGCATATAGGACTATGACTGTGCTTATGGGATAGGAATAACATATATTGCATATAGGACTATGACTGTGCTTATGGGATAGGAATAACATATATTGCATATAGGACAATGACTGTGCTTATGGGGTAGAAATAACATTTATTGCATATTGGACTATGACTGTGCGTATGGAGTAGAAATAACTTATTTGCAGATAGAACTGTTTCATAAATACCCACAGGAAAATATTTTATTGTTGGTTTTATATTTTTCAAACAACTTATCATCTATGTTTAAAGCTAAGTTTTAATTTAAGCAGTTTTTAATACTTATAAAAAGGGGTTGCTTTAAATAGGAATAATTTTAATGCCTTTTAGAATATGTCTTTCTAAAGGTTTAACTATCTGTATTATGCAGTGATCCATGATACTAGTGAAATTTTTTTCTGCAGTTTGTAGCATTAACACTCAAACAACGGCTAACAAAGTTATGGTACTCTGGTGCACCATGAAATAAACACATATAAAATGAACTTTAAAATTATTATTTTTTGTACCAAACATCTTTTTTATATAATTAAATAGCATTTTAACATGTTTTGATAAAAAATATAACGTTTTAGTGAAATTTTAATTAAAATTGCGTTAAAAATAAATACACGAAATTGAGGGCGAATTATCGACGCCATATTGTCTTCTCGACAACAACGCGTTTCAACACACTCTGTAATTTTACGCTAAAATGGACTCCCATTCCGATTTTCAACCTGATATTCAACTGATTATGAGTTCTGGATTTCAACTAATGATTCTGGTCATTCGGAAGATGAAAATGATACTTTGCAGACTGATTTGAATGCATCGAACACTGACGTGTAAGTATGGCTTATGACCTAGATTACTTTCTTTGTGTGTGGCTTTACGAAATATATTTGTAAAGGCCTTTTTACAAGTATTTTTTTATGTTATTTTAGGTAAACAGTGTTTTTATATTTAGACCTATTTTCTATGTTACCAATTAGTTATTAGAAAATGTTTTCACTATCGATAAAAGCGTGTTAGGCCTAAGTAAACAATATAGATCGGATCAGCTGTTTTTTGTTTACATCAAGTGATGAGAGAACATTTCACTTTGGCTACAGTTGAATCCTATTTATATTATTTAAATGGCTCATGAGAATTTAGAATAATTACACTATTAATAATACATACATTTAAATTGCATTTTTTAGTTATTTGTAACTAATTGTGTGTGTTACTTTGACTGTTGCTATTATATAAATATTTATACTATTTTTTACTCTATTACAGTTCCTATGGACCTATGGATATGACAATGTCAATGTGGACACTATGCCTGAGCAGCCTGACCCATTTCTTCCTGTGATTGTTCCTGGAATACAACTGATGTTAGGACAAGGGATGAAGCCTGGAATTTTACAATGGCCATGGCTTTTTTAAAGCTTTATTTCACTTTAGATTTGGTAACTAAAGTGTGTGAGTTTACTATTCGGCATGAGAATATGTAGGCCCTACTCCAAAAACCTAAAGGTTGGTTTGACCCAACTGTGGAGAGGTTTATAGGTTTTGTGGTCTAATTATGTATGCAAATATTGTCCCTTCTCCAAATGTGGTTAGGTTCTGGTAAAAAAAGTAGACACAAGTGACCAATTAATTAGTAAATATAATGTTTACGGAAAAGCAATACGCATTGGAATAACCATACTTTTTCATTTATTAGATATAGCTAGGGTAAATTCTTATATTTAGTTTCAAACTTGAAGGGATACAAATCCAGATTGGGTAGAATTAAATAGACTCATTAACTTATTAAATTTGGCCAATTGAGCTAACAATACTGGATAGATTTGGGAAATATTGGAATTTTTTATCCAATACCTAGCACTGCTAAACCACCAGTTTTATTTTAAGTATGCCATGGATCCAGAATTTTAGGCTAAACCGGGCAACTGTAGAGTATTTTATGACAGTGAAAAAGTTGTGAGAAGAACAAGTGTGAAATGTAAGGTGTGTGAAATATTTTGTTTCCAGAAAGGTAGGTATTGTTTGTTTGTTTACCATAAATTGCTATAAATCAATACATATCAATGAATCTTGTTTTTTAAATAAATAATGTGTTACAGTAAAAAAAATGTAATTTTCATTTGTGTATTTACTAGTATTCATAATTAAAAAATATCTGTAATTTTTTTTATATATTTAAAACAATCCGGTATCAATGCGCCCCCCCCCCCCCCCCCCCCCCCCCGCGTAATTGCTAAAATGAAAAAAATTAACTGATTTTAAAAGAAGAGCCATAAAAAATTTATTTCTAAACATATTTACTTCAAATTTGTTTTATCTTGTGTAAAATTGATATTACTTTAATAAAATCTACATTTTGTTGACTTATGGGAGCCTAGTTTGTTTTAATTATATTTGTAAATGTTGAAACTTTTTATTTTAACTATCTAAATATAATATTTTTACCTAAATTTTCTTTCATAAATTTTTTATTCTAAAACAAATAGTATTTTTTTGCCTTATAGAATTTAAGTAAATTCATTTTTAAACAAAATAAGACCAAATACTTATATTTTATTCTCATATAACTTAAGAAATCAAGTCTCAATTGCCCCCCTCCCCTACTAATCGCTAAAACACATAAAATCTATTAATATTACAAAAAAATTCATAAAAAAATTTTTTCTGTACATATTTACTTCAAATTTGCTTTGTCTTGTGTGAAAATGATTTTACTTTAATAAAATCTACATTTTATTTACTTATGTGTTCATACTTTTTTTTTCTTATATTTGTGAATGTTGAATATTGTAATTTTAGCTAAAAAAAAATATTATTTTTTTCCTAAATTTTCATTCAAATTTTTTTTCTATTAAAATATATTAGATATTGTTTCTAATAACATAAAGGTTCATTCATTTTCAAACAAAATAATACCAAATACTTATATATTTAGCCAAATACAACTTAAAAATTTAGTCACAAAGATAAAACATTAGTTACAAAGAAAAAAAATGAAAAAAACTGCAGTTGTTTGAGAGTTAACAAGCTGTTGAGAAATTGATTTTTATAATGTATGATTCATAGTACTTGTTTAGAATGTCATAGTAATAATGAAATAAATATGCTTATTTATTATTGTATAAAATATTTCAAGAAAGAAACAGTATTTTAAAGTTTGTGATATTTTCATTCAGAATTAGTCCTTTATTAGGCAAAGAGTTTCTCTGGACCACAAATCACTTCCATTAAAGGGAGAGAATCATTGTTTTTTTTATGGCTATCTGATATGGGCCTACACTTCTAGTCATTTACACTTATTTACCATTTTCTTTCTTTTCAACAGAATGGAGTTTTAACCATTCACCTTGGAAGTGCAGAGGGCACTTACGTTCTGAACAAACAAACTCCAAATAAACAAATCTGGTTGTCCTCACCACTTAGGTATAAATGTACACATTTGTAAAATTAATATCTTTGTGAATTAAATGCTATTTCAATTAATGGTATCAAAATATCTTTCTGTTTCTATTTAGAAGTTTAAAGTCTTGTCTTTAAAATGAACAGTTGATCTACTTGTATCAAATATCTTAATATCACTATATTATTTTTTTTAATGAATTTTCCCTTTTAGTGGGCCAAAACGGTTTGATTACTACCAAGGTCAGTGGGTCTACCTGAGAGATGGAACTGGGCTTCATAAACTTCTGGAAGAAGAAATGATGGAACTTACCGGAATCAAAGTCGACCTGAAGAAATGCAAATTCTACACATATGAAATTGCTGAGCGTTTGTCAGAGATTAATTAGAATTTTAAAATTGTGAACCCGGTTTTAAAACTACAAATAATCAAATCATCTATGCAGCATTGACAATGGAAAAAAAAAAGATTTCTTGTGATTAAATTTCCAATAACTATTTTCGTTGACTATTCCAACAATTTATAAACACAAAAATATTTTTTTGATTTGTTTAGTTTTGTTTGTTGGATGAAGTTTGATTTACCCATTATCCTGAAAAATATGCCAATGAATTTTCTTAAAATATAGTTATCCTGTTTATTATTTTTAAAAGCATTGTTATATTGTTTCAAAAAAATGTTTTGTTTTGCTAGTTTCAGAAATCATGTTTTTATGAAATGACTTTAATTCTTTTTTTTTTGTTACCAATATTTATTTGCATTGCTTTAAAGATTATTATTTGTTTAGTTAGTAGAAGTTGATTCAGACCTAATATTTCTAAGTTCATATTAAACTAAAAAGGTGATTACAAGTTTTATTTAAAAAATATGGTAATATTTAACATTTGAGATTTTATGTTTATTGCTGCAAAAAAGCCAAAGCAAATCTCCTTATTTGGTGCAAATGTGTTTAAAAAATCATTTAAGAGTAGTCTTATTCATAAGTATGTTTTGCCATTGTTTAATTAGTCGTCTGATAAGTTGAAATGATGACTATTACTATTATTGCACTTGAATAGCTCTAGTCACCAGTTCACAATTTTGTAATTACCTAGCGTTCAGGTGTGCTATTAGATTCAAACATTGTTATAATTTGAGAAAAAAAAATCCAGGTGACATTTTCTTCATGTTCTTTGTACTACATCTGAGCCTTTGCTAAATTTTTAATTTGATTAGCTAAGATTAATTTTTTTTATACTTTAATTGATTTACTTAAGCAAATTAAATTTTTCTTTTCTTTATCGCTAGTGCGTCGGGGTGTTAGGGATATTTAAAAAAAATGCATGTTCAAATGTGCCAGTATTTTGTATTTACATATCATGTTTAGCATTCATTGTAAGCCATATAACATGATTGCTGTGCTGTGTTATAATTGCTTTAATATTTAATAATTACAAAAATTCATCATTAAGATTTGAGTATAGAAAGCTATATTATAATACGTACATAAACTGTCAAAGCAAATTTGGCAAAATCTGCAGTATATTAATGGCTTCATCTAGTTGAAAACTGCTGATATTTGCATGATAAGAGTTTACAGTTTAGAAGAATGACTTTGATTTTTGTTTCTATTCTTTTTATACAAGTCCTTCTTTCTGACAACAGAAAGAATATTCTAGGTGCACAATAAAATTCCTGTAAATTCTAGCCCAAAGTAGATTCCAAAAAAGTGTAAATAATTCTTTTCTTGTACATTAAATATTTGAAACTGTAACATTTATTTTGTACAGTAGATATTGTTCTAAAGAATTCATTGCTTTTCATTGTTACATAGTTTTTACACTCATTGATATTATATGACAACGTAACAAAATATAGTCTCAAAATAACTTTGTATAACTTTTATGTTAAAACTAAATGGACTTTATGTAAAGTAGTCCAAAGAGAGTTCACACGATTGTATTGTCTATGATGAATTTTTTTTATCTTGAAATTTGTTACTTTTTGGTGAAATTATTTAAGCTAGGCTTTTGAATGGAGTTAATTTATGCTTAAGGGGGAACAGGACTGAGGAGGGGGGGGCATATTTGGCATATTTTTTCAAAAATAGAGTTGTTTAGTTTTTGTGAAAAATAGATTGTTAAACCTAATTATAACAAAAATGCATCAACTAAAATTGAAAAAATGACGGTTTTGTACTGAAATATTGAGTTTGAAATATGTGTGTCGTCTCAATTTCTTTGTCGATTCTTTGCCTTTAAATGCGTTTTTCTCAATATGTGTTTTTTTGTGTGTTTATGCTATGATATTTGTAAAATAATAAGAAGCATTAGAGATAACATGTTGAAATTTGGAATGTAGCTTTATATATTATATCTAGAGGTACTAGAGTGGTTGTTAAGGTGAATATATAATCAGTTTGGCTGTAAAATGTATTAAAAGAAAAAAAATATGAATAAATTTTATACAAAATTCCAATACTAAAATTAAAAAATTCATTAACAAATATTTTTTAACATATTCAATTAAAATTGTGTCTAGTACCTAAAATGGTACTAGTACTATATAAAAACACTATTGAAATCAAAATATCTATAATACTTTTTAAAATTTTATAACTTTTGTAATGTGTATTTATTTTGAAAATGGCGGCCGTAACTATGGCAACCATGTTTCTGTCATAAAAATTACTTATGTTTGTATCAAGGCCACTCAAGATACATATGTATATGCAATTAAAAATCATTTTGATCCAGTAATAACTGAATTAAATTTTTCAGTCCTGTTCCCTGTTAAAGACAAAATGTTGCATGCAATAGCAGAACGCTTACAAATTATTTTATGACAATTTTTCCTATTTTAAAGCCTCTGTATAGAGAACTGAATTCTACATTTAAAAAATCACTGGGAGACCAGACCTGCATTTATTCAGAAAAACCATGTTTGTGGATAGTTCTTTAGAAAGAAAAGTAGAACATAATAATACCGTATACAAAATACAAAAACATTAATTAAATAGGTATATATAATGATATACCGGTATTCTCACTGTTAGGGAAAAAAAACACTTTTACTTTTACATTTGGTTGAAATAACTCTTTCTGTAGCAAACCAATGCAAAGATACTAGTAAATTTCTATTTGTGCCAACATCCTAACCCAATCGTCTGTGGCATACCATAATGTAAACAGTTTATTGCAGTAACATTGACGATAAGTATGTTCTAAATAAACTATAAAATTAAGCAAAAATTTTAAGAGAAATTTTATGAATAAAATGTGTTTTTGAGTGCACTGACTAATGACTTCTCCTTGTGGCTTCTCTTTGTCCCTTATTTATTAACTAATTTATTGATCGGGTTTATAAAAGTTATTTTCTTGTCACTAAACTTGTAAAGTTTGTTGATTGACGAAGTAAGTTAATAGTTTTATATTTGTTGAACTAATTGTGTTGTAATATTCTAAATTGTGAATAATATACAATTATACTAGATTATTTGATTGTACTTGCATTTGTACAATTATAAGTGTACACTTTTTTCTCCACTTAGCCCTTGATTTATTCTATTTTTATTTCATAATTTGACATTGTCTTTGTACAATTTCTTTATAGTTTAAATGTGTATTTTTAGTTAGAAGTGTGGGGATCACAGGAAAGACTACCAACCTTATTGTCCTAGGCTTTTTGTGTTGTATAGATCAAGTTTGTTATCTTATTGGAGTATCTGAACAATTCAATGTGATGGCTAGACTGAGTTTTGTATGTTGTGTTTACCCCCAGAATAAAACTACAGCCACTGCGCTTCTCACTAGCACTATGGAATGAGAGCCAGCCAATGGGAACTTGATATTATTACTTGATAGTTAGGCTTTATTTTTTACATTAAATTCACTATTAAATAATTATATGCAAAGTTAGCTTCGCTACAATAAATATAATATTGGGGAAAAGGTAAACTTATGTACTTTATATATATTTATATGCAAAATATTGCAGACAAGTATATACTTTATGATGTATTTTTATTACAGTTCCTGTATTAGAGTTATATCAATTGTATAAAAATACTGTTTGAAATACTAGTCAGTGATTAACAAAAAGTACCATAGTCATGCATTGTAGTACTTGTAAAGGACATTAGACAAGACTTAATTATATTGCCATGATTTTTACATTCCTTTGCTTTTATATTTGGAATGTTATAAGAAAATTATTATAAATTGCAACTGCATTGTTTTATACACTGGCGTTTTAAATAACTTGATCTATGTGTGTGTGTGATTCAAGAAAAAGCATTCAATTGGCACTGTGCATGATCCTGCTGCTTCTGAAATCCTATCTGTAACTACTTATTAAACCTTTAATTAATACAGCAGGTAACCTTCTTAAAATGCTAGCCATGATAATCCAGAGTTGTTGTTTTTTTAAACTTTGTAAACTTTTGCTTAAATTTTTGCACAAACACTCGTGTCTCAGGGATCCAGAAGATAAACTTTTTGACAATGATTTCCTTTTTTGCAGACAGGAGAAATGTGGCAGATGCAATAAAAAAAAAAGCATCCCATGTTTTGGTAATTAAAAATCTTCTTTTCGTTGGTTAGGAATAGCGAAAGCGAACCCAACAAAAAGCCTAAGAACCTTTTCCCTTATTAAATAAACATCAAAGTATTAAGCCTTTTGAAAATACTTTCAAAAGAAAAGTTTTGTATTAAAAGACAGGCTGATGTAAAATGTACTTTAAATAATGTTGATCTAAAAAAAATAATCAAAGTATCACTTGATTTATGATTTCAATGTATTTTTATAGTTTTGCACATGGTGCTTAATTTGGTATTGCCTTCTCTCATTGAATTGTTCCAGTATACACACCACATTTTTCCAGCCATTGAATGTCTGATCTCTGAAAGTTCCAGAGTTCAGGACAGCTTAGGATTTTTTTTATTCTTGATTCTTTCCTGGCTCCCTTAATCACCATTAGAATGAACTCATTTATTTCTCTTATATTTAGATGTATTATCTCCCCTTGTCGTTCATCCCTTGGCTTTGCTAACCAGGTGAATGGTACTGTTTTTTTTTTTTCAAGTAAGGTCTGTGAGACAATCCTGGTCCAGACATCACAAAAAGGATAAAAAGGGGTGATGGGGCTTTGCACTGGCCACACATTCCTTCTTGTGATCTTGACCCAGGGAGAGCTGTAAGCTCTTTGCATCACCGGTTTAGAGTTGTTGAACTTGAAATAAAGTTTTATCTTCATAGTTATAACATGTGCTGAAATATTGCATTCAGAATAGCGGATAGAAACCTTGATTTGTGAAATGTTGTTTATATTGACAAATTATATAAAAGCCATTTTTGTTTTTGATGTGAACTGTGTGCTAACTATTGACATGAAGTTTATCCTTTGTATAACTTACCATTTTTTTCCCATTCCTTTTTTTTTGTCAAAAATTTAGAGAAACAATTTATTTTTTTAAATCTTGTATATTATTATTTGACATACTAGTATATATTTGGTTGTTTGTGTGTGTGGGACGGGGGGGGGGGTAAATTAATCATACATTTTTCATTGTATATTATCTCCCTTGAAATGAAGGAAAATGTTTTTTTAATGAAGGAAAATGGGAAAATAATGTGTTTGCACAAATAATGACTTTTAATGTTTAAATTTGTTGATAAACAACAATTTCCTAGGTTACAATAATAAAAAATTAAAAACTAATGTTTTTCAATGTTTATTTATTTTGTTGGTATTGGTTTTGAAAGTAGCAATGTTAGGTGGAACAACCTAGATGGGTCTACATAAAATTACCCTTGATTTTTGTGCTACTTTAAATACTGCTGGTGATTCTTATATTATCTTATAGATCACAGACCTTCCTTTTATACAGAAGATTATTGCATTGTAAGCTAATCCTTGGTTTGAATCTAGTCTTGCTTAGTCTAGGGGTTTAAGTGGTGATAAATGTTTGTATCCATGTAACCCATTACATGCCTGGATTCTTTTCTATGTTTTATCTTACGCTAATAGTTCAGGGGTCATTTGGGAAAAAGTGTAATGGTTTGAGAAAATTGGTTGATTTTTCAAGCTTGGGAAAATTGGCTTGATTTTTCAAGTTTGGGAAAATTGGCTTGATTGTAAGTCCTACCATTTCATGTTTTTTTTTTTTTTTTTTTTTTTTTTTTTTAGTCTTTTATTTATGGGAACAGTATGGGTTTCACTTGACCATCAACTAAGAAGACGGTAAATGTATAACAGAACAGATGTTTATTTCATAATAGAAACAAAAACAATGTCAACAAGTGGAGCAGGAAGAAAAACAACGCCCTCAAACTAAGTTAGTAAAAATGTAATCAACATGTAGCCTACTCATGATTCATCTTTTGAGATAAGCAATACAGTTAATAATAATAATACTGGTGCTTGTATAGCGCATATTCCGTTGTATAGTTACATTTAACCAATCACTGAATATGAAGAGTAATAGGCCTCTTAAGCAATTTTACTACAGTAATATTAATTATATTATATGACATTATAACCAGTGACGTAGCAACTGCTTTAGCCGCCAAGGGCGGTGGATTGATTTGCCACCCAACCCCCCCCCCCCTTACTTCAACGCTGGAGAAAAGGGGGAGCCCATTCCGGGCCCCCATTTCTTTCAAAATAGGTCTAGAGTCTAGATCTTTAAAATTGTACCTGAGCTTTTATCCTTGTATTTGATGAAACGGAGAAACAACTCTTTCACAATTGATTGTTGCGTTGTGTAAAATCTTCCTCATCTGGTCTTTGTAAGAAACGTCAGGACAAGCTTACCTCGACTCACCTGCAATGCCGAAACGCTCTTGGGAAGGGGAGGGGTGGCGCATTCATTTGTAGGCCTACCAATTGTTGCTACAGTTGTAAAATTATCATATTAGGCCCTATAGCCTTACAAACCAATTTGGCTCCGAACTTTTAACATTTTTGTTTGTTTTTCTTTTTGTTTTCTTAATTTAATTTTTATTCCTTTTTATTTTTTACATTTTTCTCAAAATACCGCCCCCACCCCTTGACATGGGCTACGTCAGGGACACTAGAATCTACACACTAATAAAAAAAATATTAGTGGTTTGTACTTTGTACCCCACTCTTCATATGGATAAAATAATAATTAAAAGACTAAAGAACTAATCTTTAGACCAGAGTTTCCATATTTTTTTGTGATTTACAGACCTTAGCTTGGCTATTGCACGAGCTATTAATGACATTGACTTCTATATTCGAGTGAGGGGGAAGGGAGAATTCCCTTATTTAAATCAGCCATTGATAACAATCCTCGTGTCGTCGGCATTTTACGTCTCGTGAGACGATCCATTTCCCTTGCAGGCCCTCATGTGGCTAAAGAGGCCAATCCTGGACGTACAGGCACGGTCACACTGGCTGCAGATGAAGGTAGCGGAGGGGACCACATTTTTCTCCACCCTCTTGTTCCTGGCGCGCTCCTCTCCCTCAAGCCTGGGACCTTCTTTGATTCCTGCCTATCCTGCGCTATGATCTTCCAACTGTTTGGGTAAATTTGGAGGTGCTTCATGTCTCTTTTGCAGACATCCTCAAATCTCAGTTTTGTACGTCCAGCAGGTCTCTGTCCCGAAGCTAATGTTCCATAAAGTGATGCATGGCACAAATGCAGCGTTTTGAGCCAGTACCTTGGTTTTGTTTTGACTAATGCTGAGACCAAATTTTTGGATTGCGTCATGAAGTTTATCAATGAGCGTCTGGAGCTCGTTTGCAGATTCGGCAACAATATCTGCATCATCAGTATAGAGAAGTTTCCTAACCAGTACACTCTTAAGCTTTGTTTTGGCTTTGAGCCTGATTAGGTTGAAGAGCTTTCCAGATGTCCTTGTGTGAAGGTAGACACCCTTGTTGCAGTCTCCATAAACATAGTGCAGTAGGCACGAGAAGAATAATCCAAACAAGGTTGGTGAAAGTATGCAGCCTTGTTCAACACCGCTGCGGACTTCAAAGGGCTCTGATTGCGCTCCATTAAACGTCACTGTGCACCTGGCGTTCTCATGAAAACATGCAATGAAAGAGATAAGCTTTGGAGGGCATCCTATCTTTGTGAGGAGTTTGAGGAGTCCACTTCTGCTGACCATATCAAACGCTTTAGTTAGATCGACGAAAGCAATGTATAATGGCTTGTTCATCTCACGGAACCTCTCTTGAAGCAGTCGAAGGGAGGGGGTGGATGCAACTATTGCTGTAACCACGGAGACGCCTTGACAACCACGATCAAGGACGAAAAGGGGATAAGCCGGACCACTTTCTTCCTAAACACAAAGCGAGATGAAGAGGGCGGCCCTCTATTATACAGTGTACAACTATTATACATTGGCATTCAAAAAGATTTTTGCAGTGCAATATTATAGACTTATAGCCGCCTAGGTTCAACAGAATATTGTTCAGACAAATAGGGTTGAAACTCCTTACATCATTTTAATTGGTTGTATAGGCAAGAAACTTAGAAAGTATGGATGGCTTTAATTATTCGATGGGTTGATGTCGACGGAACAAGTCATGAATGCTTCCTGGACATGATGCATGTTTAGGCTACAGCTTCTCAAACCTCGAATGACACCCTTATAAAAATTCATTTGAGCAAAATTTTTCATTAGATGTATAATGAACATGAGATTCTCCGCATTTAACATTTGAAACTTGGTAATGAATATCGTATTTCTCATCCGCTCATCATCAGATATAAATACAGTCAGCATACATAAATTTTCAAAAAACTAAACAACAGACAATGAACGTGAATCATTAAATATTATAGGCCTATACACATGACACATGCGTGTTATATATCTGCATCGTGGTCGGAGCGCTTCGCACTTCTGATGTCATTAAAATAGACCTTATAGTGCATGGATACAAGACATAACCTTCGTTGTTATCAGTCGGCCCATCGTGTACGCGTAAAATCTGATTGTGTGTGATACATGTGCTTAGTGCTAGCGGCTTAAGAGTGCAAATGAGTAAACAATAGAGGAGTTAGGAGTAACGTATCATTATCATACCGTTTTGAATGATAATACAAGTGACTCAATAGTCATACGTTTATGTAGCAAAAGCATACAAGGGGAGTGTGTGGCATAGTGGCAAGCACAAACAATATCAGCCGACATTTCTTTCCCCGTATAAGCTGTGGTAGATTCAAGGAAACTCTCCAGACTCCAGACCCGGGAAAAAAACTAGCGTTAACCAGGGTTTAAACCTATGGACTTCGTTACGGCAATCCTAGTGATCGACCACTGTGTCCCACACTCAATATATCATTGTATATCTAAGATCTTATTATGTGTCCAAATATCTAATTGTGTGTCCTAAGTACTCATTATGTGTCCTAAGATCTCATTGTGTATCCCAAGATCTCGTTGTTTGTCCCAAGATTTCATTGTGTGTCCCAAGATTTCAAAGTGTGTCCCAAGATCTCATTGTGTGTCCCAAGATTTCATTGTGTGTCCCAAGATTTCATTGTGTGTCCCAAGATTTCATTGTGTGTTCCAAGATCTCATTGTGTGTCCCAAGATCTCATTGTGTGTCCCAAGATTTCATTGTGTGTCCCAAAATTTCATTGTGTTTCCCAAGATCTCATTGTGTGTCCCAAGATCTCATTGTGTGTCCCAAGATTTCATTGTGTGTCCCAAGATCTCATTGTGTGTCCCAAGATCTCATTGTGTGTCCCAAGTTCTCATTGTGTGTCCCAAGATCTCATTATGTGTCCTAGGATCACATTGTGTGTCACAAGACCTTATTGTGTGTCCCAAGATCTCATTGTGTGTCCCAAAATCTCATTGTGTGTCCCAAGATCTCACTGCGCTTTCCAGATCTTCTGTGCCCAAAAGGCTATTCAACTATCTTTTAATAAAAAAAGGTACAAGAGCAGGATGGCTTTTAAATCTTTTGGCACGCTGAATGAATTTGAAATCCTACTTTGGCTCACTATCATCAAAAGGTTGCCGACCTCCGGCTTAAGTCATTCACTTGTTTAAAATATTTGTGTTGATATTTCTTTTGTTTATATAACATTATCCTTGTATATTTTATTGACCGATTAATACTTTGTCCATGGGCATATACAATCTTGTATAAATGTATGTCTAGATTGTTAAAGGGGAAGACTTATTTATGAATTTTTAGCCTTCAGTAGCTTGCATGGTGTTATACTTAAGTTATAGGGTGGATTGTTCGGTTTTTCTTGCTCTAAACTCTAAGCCTTCACTGGCCAGAGAGAGAGAGAGGAATATTTGAGATTTCAATGAGATGCTTAGAAATTACGATTTTGTTAATCTCGCCTAGACTTCGGTGGCTTGATGGGTATTGGTCGGATAAAAAGTGCCTGATGTTGGTTTTCTTCTCTGGGTTAGAAGTAACGTAGTTTCTTCTTGAGTCTTAACAGATATTGTAATTTTTCTCTCTTATAGGCTCTAAATAGTTTTTAATTTTTCTTTTGTGGAGATCAAATTGTATTAGTGCTTTCAATGAAAATAAACTTTTTGTATTATACATATACAGAGATTTTGTTGATGTGAATAGTTTGGTTTTAGTGTTTTTGTTGTTTATCTGTTAACTTAGTTACTTTTTAGCAATAAAGTTTCTATGTTTGTCTGTTCAGGGCAGCTGATAATCTCTCTGTATCCAGATGTTCAGATTACCCATAGTCCCTTGTCCCTTTCCGCCATAGGTCCTTAAAACCCAACCCATCGTTCTTATGCCCTCATCCTTTACACATGGAGCTAAAAGTGGAATCTGAACCAACTAACATAACCAATAGACTTCGCCCCCACCCTGCTATGTCAATATGTGTCCAAAGTCCAAATATATCAATGTGTGGACTTGTGCTTATAGTTGGAAAAGCGTAAACGCCAGTAAGGCTTTTATTTCTGCAAATAGTAATATTTGAGTATTCCAGTCTACTACTTTTGATTTAGGAAGGGGGATGGGAGATGGGTCTTGTGGTCTTTGAATTACCTTAGTTCAGTAACTATAGTGTGTGCTACTTTCCACCAATGTGAATGCAGTCAGTGGTGACATTTTGAGGAAATTGTAGAACATGTGTGAAATCGAATGTATGTGAATCTGAACATTGTAACCATGTAACAATTATAAAATCAATATATTGTAGAATATAACTTTTTCCAAAGTGAGGCCAGCGCTCAATGTTGACTGTATGTGAAACTAGTTGAAGTAACGTATGCTTTACCATTTTTTTCTATTAGAAAAGTAAGAAGCAAAAGAAAATTGTATTCATGATAATAAAAAAAAACACTATGAATATAAGAATTTAATCTTGTTTATTGTTCTCTATATTGTTAAAATGCTACAAAAAATTAAATTGTTTTCAACGTTTAATCTACATTTTTCAACAATGCCACGTGATTAGGCTAATTTAGGAAACATTTTCAATAGCTAAATGTTTTAACTACACGACTTTGCATTCATAAATTATTTGTTTTTATCTAGCTTGATTTATTCTCTTTCCTTGTTTTTATTTGTTTTTTAAATGCTACAGTCTAAGCTTAGATTAGTAGAGACATAATCGCCGTTTCTTTGAACTTTAATCCCAATCACACCACCACCAACCACCCCAATAACACCAATCATCCCAAAATGTTCTTGTTGCATTTTTTATCTTTTTATTGATTTCCTTGACTAGGGCTGTGGGATCAATTGCATTACAGGTGCAGATGACTGTTTGTTCCTCAATTGAGCCACCCTCGTCATCTCGCTTTGTGTTTAGGAAGAAAGTGGTCCGACTTATCCCATTTTTGTCCTTTATCGTGGTTGTCAAGGCGTCTCCGTGGTTACAGCAATAGTTGGTTCCATCGACAACAGCCAAAGTAAAGTTGCCGTCGTCGACGCATGTCTCTCCAGTTATACACTCATAACCTTTAAAAAAGAAATAGTTCAGTAATACGTAATTGAATAACAAAACAAACATATATTTTAACACAACTAATAACAATTTAAATAATTAATAATACAAAGGATGGGTCTACTATTTACGACTAATATTTTTTTTAATTAGTAGCCCTATCCTATTAACTATTATTAACTATTTAAAAGAAAGCTTTTTGTTAGTAGGCCTTTAAGACTAAACTATATTACCGGGTTGCACAAGAAGGAGAAAATTATATGAAAACATATGTGTTTTTTTTCCTCGTTATGTATTAACTAAAATATGCAATAGTTGCCTCCAAAATTAATGCCAGTGCAGACGTAGCTTAAAAAAAAATAACCGAGTCACGAAAACTAACTGGTTAGGCAAAGCTGCTCTAATTAGTTGATGACAAAAATAGCCTAATGATGATACAAATAACAAATTTGTTTAAATCTACGTTTTTTTTTTGCTAGACTAGACTCTAATAGTTTCGTATGTTTTTAATGTTTTGAATGAGCCAAAACACAATTTTTTGCTGCACAAAAATGAGCTATAATTATTTTTAAGTAAAGCTTCACACTTTAGAATTTAGAATTAAGCCAAATAATAGAAAAAAAAACATTTACAGTTAAAATATTTATTAGGACTGTGTTGACATATCCAAATAATATATAATATATATGGCATCCTTCCATCCTCAAGGGACGATGGCGCAGTCTCCTTCTACTCTGCCTCTCGCCTTTCTCCTGGCTCGTTTCTCTTCACTTCTTTCTGTTAGGGTGGCTTCTGCAGCTTGAGTGCCCTCGTGCACCTTGGACCGACAGGAGGTGCGTTCCTCAGCAAGGCTCTCCCACGTTTTAAGATCAATGCGTGCCTGTCTCTCCAGGTTAGGGTGAGGGAAGTCGAAAAGGAGGCCTGGGCGATGCTTAAGAAGGCCAGCTGTTGTCCATGCAGCAGGCCCCACAGAATAGGTATAGAATAGGTTCTATACCTATTCTGTGGCAGGCCCTCTCTCTTCACGCTGATGGTGGTCCCAGGGGAACAGCGAGCTGATACAACGAGGGACCATCTGCGTCGCAGGAGTTGCCAGAGAGATAGCGCGTTCACTATAAAACTGCCTTAGGGCCTTCATCTCCTGATTTTCTGTTAGGGTTTACTCCCTTAGCCTCTCCTTGAACAGGTATCCAAATAATAATAAACGCAATACCGGTATTTATTCATATGAGATTTATTTCCTTCCTTATTCGACAATGAGCAAATAGGGCAAATAGTAGGCCTATCTTTGAAATGGTTTAAGATTAACAGCTTTATCCGTAAATGAGAGGTTTTTATTTATGGACACCAGGACATAGTCTATTTAACAGGAGAAAAAGAAGAAAAAGATTTCGTTTATAAAAGATCGAAGATAGTAGGTTAACACAAATCCATTAACAACAAACGTAATAACATGGACATGGGATGGCATGGGTGTCATAGATGCATATTGATCTACATAAGGAAATACTCATTTTTTAAACAGACATGCATTTTCTAACACATAATATACACTGCAATTTTTATACACCAGGTGTTACTTTTAATTTTTATTTAAAAAATATGAAAACTTGTGGCTATATGTTGATAGCAGTAGTTTTCTGCCTTGTGACTCATTAACTTTTTACCACCTGTACCAGCCTATGTGTATAACAGAATCATAAGCTTATATCAGATATAAATCTTCACATATTTTTAATATATAATTTTGATCTAACAGTACATTGATAATTATAAGCCTATTATATAAATAAATAGCCTATAACATTATTTATTAGACATACAACTTATAGTGAAGAATGTGCTCGAAAGCAATAAATGTAATCGGGTTTAAATAAATATAGGGCCTAATATCAAACCATATCTCTAAATTCTTCACTAAACAAGTAATATTATAATAAAATTATTCAAGTATTTTCTTTATAAATAGCCTTCTGGTTTATTGCCAGCCAAATATGTTTGGTGCCATAAAATATTCTTTGAATCCTAAAATGTTGAGAGGTAAGCTTAAGTGTTGGCTGTCATTTAGTCACAAACAAAGTGGTGAAAAATACTACGCTAGTGTCCACAGTAACTTTTTATTGTGGCCATGGCGTGTATGTAGTGTTTGATTTTTATTACATTGTGCGTTACAAATTTACAATTAAATTTCGTTCCTGTCAAAAATTATTTGTACCAATAATAATATGATAATGTAACAATTTAATCAATGACATTTAATAGAGATACTCACTTTCTTTATTTTGGGAGAAAGCGCACATAAAACAGGCTGCTAGAAGCACGAGACTGGTAAACCAGGCCATCATTGTTTTATTTCAACTGTGAAAACAACAACAAAGGAGATCTGTATCTCGCTCGAGTTTTGACAAAGTATTGAACACCGTAGATTTAAATGTTTTGACTGCACGTTAGAATGAACTAGTCACTAATAGAGACGGCTGAGGTATATTTATATGCCTCTTAAAAGAAAAACAAAAAATATGTTAATGACGTTTGGCGTTTGGTAAAGTCACGTGATTGCGTCATGTGCTCACACACAAACTACAGATCATTTTCTAAAAAAATCAGATGTTGCCACTCGGCCTAGACAAGTCTATTAATTAAACACACAAACAATACCCCCCCCCCCACCCCGACCCCGTGTATATGCAGAAGTAGTGTCTTTGTTAGTCTATGCTCATCTAGTGGCGTCGTGAGTTTTTGCCGACTCGGGCGGTTGTATAAGTTGCCCCCCTCCCCCGCCCACCGTCACTTTCCCGTTGACCATTGATAACCTCATCTAAGCTGATTTAGTTTGGTGGACACAAGTTCTAATTGTAGATCGCCACTATTAGTCCTAGACGTTCATCTTATTACATTAGCTTATTCACTGTAGATGTTGGCCAACTATGTTTCAATATCCGCAATCCTGTTTTGCTTATCTCGCATTCCCTTAGAAACAATATCCCATAGCCCTTAAAATCCCCGACAGTAGACTTTTGTTTGATTATGAAAATGAATTAATTTAATCAATATTAGTAACTCAACATGATATATAATATCAAGTTGTTTAAACAATAAATCGCCCATTATTCCGGGTAAAATGCCCTTTTTTTTTTTTTTACACCGGAAGAAACGGAAACGACAGTACTGAGTTGAGAATTAAACTTGCATCTGATCTTGACGTTGTAATTTCTCCTTCTTAATGAGCTTCTTCATGGCAATGTCGACTTCTGATTTTTAAAGCGTCTGCTCGACCACTGCATCTAGTTTTCGAAGGAACGGCTTAATATTTTGACCTGTTTCCAGAAACCCGGCGATGTGTTGATGTAAAACAGAACAAGGGTAATATAGCTAGTTTGACCACACACACACAAAAATAACTAGGCATAGCCCTATTAACATGTAAAAAGTTTCTCGAAATGTGAGTATTTGAAATTTCCAAAATTAATTAAAACAAATATACAACGTTTTGAGGTTTAAATTAATTTAAGTCATTTATTTCGTTAGTGGTAGAACGGAAATACTGGTAACAATCAATTCTGAAGAAGTTGTTTTAGAAGCTTAATCTTGCAAGAAATCTATATTGTCTATTTTTAACAGGTCTACAGGCAAGATAATGTGAATTTTACTGCTCTTAAAGTAAATTTTGAATTCCCATCTAAGCAATTTGGAATTCTCAACAAAGAAATTTTAAATTCTCCCCAAAGCTATTTTAAATTCTCATGAAAGCAATTTTGAAATCTCATGAAAGCAATTTTGAATTCTCTTCAAAGCAATATTGAATTGTCATGAAAGCAATATGAATTCTCATCAAATCAATTTTGAATTCTCATCAAAGCAATGTTGAATTCTTATTAAAGACACTTTGAATCCTCATTAAAGCAATTTTAAATTCTCAAGAATTTTTTGTCAGCCATGTTATTGTGTGTGCCGGAGTGTGTATCGATTGTGAAAACTTTTATCTAAGATTCATTTAAGGCAGGAATGCAACTTTTGCGAAACGCATCATATTATGGAGGCAAGCACATCTGTGGAACGGCCATTCCATTCTTAAATAGTATTTATACTTTTTTTCAATTACCCATAGGCTTACATAAACCATAGCATATACTGTGCGGTCCAAGCCCATTCTAAAATAGTTTTTTTAAAATATAATTTCAATGAAATGCACTGTACGGCCCACGTGGCAGTACCAAGATAGCCTTTGTGGCCTTTGTTTCACCTTCAGTTTGACACGCCTGATTTAATGAGATTAAAAACATATAATAAACATATCATCTCGTGAGACGTGGTAAATAATGACGTATTGAAGAGAACGTACCAGTACATCTAAATAACAGGTGCAGCTGTTTGGGTTCGTGGTCGACAATTAATACACGTATTGATCGGTCTATTGATCTGCTTCAGCAATAAAAAATAACCTATCTTAAATGTATAGATAGTTTCATAGACAGACATACATGATACATACAGACATGCGTAGATAGTTATGTAGCTATGTAGGTAGTTACATAGGTGGGTAGATATATATTTAGTTGATTTGAAGTAAGAATACAATCAGAGGGGAGTGGTTGGATAGATAGATAAATTGATCTTTATTGTCTCATAAAAGAAACGTACAGCCTTTCGGCTTTTACGCCCAGGACGTAACAATGGAAAGGGGCCGACAGGGCGTGCCGAGTAACAAGGGGTACGGTCTCCGGGGTGACATGTACTACACTTCTCTCCCAACCTGCAGATTTCCCCCGGATCATTAACGTAGTGGCTCGCTCTTATTCCTGCACTGTCGGACGGTAGCAGAAAATTCTAGACTATAGGTTTGGACATTTATGCACCAGGGCTTGGTAAGACGGGCGATTGCGCACATCGCGTCCTCCTCACTGAGTATCAGAAAATTTATATGCCCAGTTCATGTACTGGTCAACTTTTTGGGCAGGTGTATTTCTACTCATTTCATGAACTGTGCAAGTAACTCTCTTGTAAAAAGTTTAAACAGATAGAAAAGGACAAAAAAACTCGACCTTTAAGCCTATCCATTAAGCCATTGACAAGTCTTAACGATTATGCATGCATAAAAGGTCGACAAGAAAAACATTTCCGGTCTTATTCGATCATTTAATTAAAAAAGCATGACTGTGGACTACGTTACTCGTTGTACCAAAATATGTTAGAGATTATATGTTATTTAATTTCCAAAAGATAATGCCAAAAGAAAACGTTGGATTGTCAATGTCTAGCGTGAAGAATCACATATTTATAACTTCAAACGTATTGCTTGATGCAAAATAATTTTCGTTTTATATTTTTATGAATCTAGGAATTTTGTTTTT
Source organism: Anisus vortex (assembly GCA_949126835.1). Lineage (NCBI taxonomy): Eukaryota > Metazoa > Mollusca > Gastropoda > Planorbidae > Anisus > Anisus vortex. The sequence continues at coordinate 58,699,910 of OX421492.1, read as the reverse complement.
TTAATAACCAAGGACGCAACTCTTTACTTATTTAATTTTATAAACAAAACTAAACTTAACTTTACGCGAATAACACTTTGATGAATAATTATGGCTTACTCACTTTTGATGTTAAAATCGGATTCCTTATAACTAATCTTGTAGCCACTGTATATTTCTAAAAGACCAGAACTGGCCTTCAATGTTGAAATCAATGGGGACTATGCACAAGTCCTTAGAGATAGATGTTTGGTCACGTGATGCGGCTTAGACTAAGAAAAAACATGGCGTTTTACACATCTTGGAATAGAGAAAAATGATTCGTAAAAATATCATTTTAAGACATTCTAGATTATTGTGGTGTCTAAATCACCACACAGGCTTGTGACAGTGACTCATGTACAAGTAATAAATAAGGACCAGGCTTTGTTTAAAGCGTACTTGCTGATAGACATTAATTTTAAACTACTTATTAACTAGACTAGTCGAGACATGTTTACATGTTATGAGTTATGAGTGTTATGAGAGATTTTCTGGTTTACGACAGTTTAGGCTTACTATTCATGAATGATTGGAAGTAGCAATCAAGAAATGGTCTGCATATAATGTGAGCAGTAAAATTGACGATTCACGAAAGGTAGGTGTTCTTTTTTTTTATTGTCTTCCACTTTTACCTTGTCCCATTCTTAAGCAACGTCAAATATCATGTCATAGCCGTAGCCTATGACTATGTTTATGTCCTATATAGGCTCATAGAACTCATAGTGTAGTCATAGTACTCATAGTCATAGAGTCATACTCATAGGACTCATCATAGGCCTAATAATAATCGCCATTTAGGGCATAGGCTTAGACTTAGAATGGGCTAGCCTAATATCAGTATTATTATTAGTAAACTGTCCTAGCCATTCCATTAGTAATATGCTGGCTGGCTGTTCTCTTCTTTTAACTGATATTATTTTAATATAATAATTAATAATAGGCCTAAGTGATACTTCTATTTTAAAATTATTTGAATTATTTTATTAAAATTCATTTATCATTCAGGCTACTAACTACTATCAAGTAGGCCTATGACCTATGATGATTTATAATTAGGATCAGGGTTAGCCTACCTTGTTTCACATAATATAGCCTACATATTAGACATAATATAATATATAGGCCCTATATTAATTGAGGCCATTTTAGACCTTGGCCTAACTAATTCAGTAATTGTCATTGAGATTAGGGCTAATAAGCTAATATTTGTCAATTTGCATGCTTGAGCTTTTATATAATTATAGTGTAGTAGGCCTAAGTAGTTGGCTATTATATTACTATACTATGACCATACTATATATGATGCAATTTGCAATACTGTTTTGATTAATCTCACAACTCGATCATTATAAGTAAATTAAAACATGCAGGACTGGGGCAGATAAAGTAAAAGTATTAAATATAGGTCTACCAATGTAAATATTGATGCTTGTTGAGCTAGTAGTCTGTAGAATAGAATAAACAGTTTAATGATTGAAATGTAGGCCTAATTTCATTCTCTCAATACCTAAGTAAACTAAAGGACATGCATTTCTGTTTTACAGGGTATTAAAAAATTAACATAAAATATTTTAACGTTTATTTGTACTGGTATTGAAGTAAAATAAAATTGCCTGACAATATATATTTGATGAAATGTTAATTTCTTTTCTCCTTTGATATTAGGTCAATGAAGTTGAAGCAGAATGTGAATGAGGAATGAAGTCAACTTGTTGCAAGCCCATATTAGGACTTATGGATGCAGTGGAAGGCACCCATAGACCACATTCATGCATGACATCAGTCTACAACAAATTAAAGTATCCCATCTAATCGAATTGATCCATGGAGCCTGTGAAGCAGCTGTCATCACTTTTGGTGGCCACAGCATACTTGGGAATGTGTGGCCAACACAATTCCCAGGCACCTTTAATATACCCACAGTAAAGTCATCTACTGGTACCCATCAGAGCTGGATAGACTCAGGGACATCCTTCAGACCAGATAATAAATTCTAGCCTTCACAAAAACTCTAACTCAGAACCTTCGGAATGCGAGCAGAACGTGCTGTCTGCCACCTGGCCCCATGTCTGCACCAAAACATTCAGGGCACAGCATGCACCAAAACATGAGTTTAAAAAGACTGTTATTCAGGGCACAGCATGCACCAAAACATGAGTTTAAAGACTGTTATTCAGGGCACAGCATGCACCAAAACTTATGTCCACCAAAATAAGGGCACCCTATTTGCTAATGCTAAGAATTAAACAATTCTACATGACATAAATATTACCTTGTGCCTACTCTGACAATCTACACTACAATAAACACAAACATGAAATGTTAAATAATAAATATTATTATTTGGTAGACTTGTTTTTCATTTTTATATAATATTTACAAATTACCAATACTAATGCATTTTCAATTATTTTTACCATAGGCCTTCATATTCTGGCATGATATTCAACATGGTTTAATATTAATATAAAATAAAATACTATAAATTATAAAAATAATGCTAATAATATATATTTTGTTTATTATTATTTTTTTTTGCAATAAATTAAAACATTCATGGATGATGTCAGATAGTTTTCCTATTTTCAAAATATTTAACGTCATGTCCTTTAACCAATCAAAACAGAAATTCTCCTTTAACAGACAGTAAGCGAATTGAAAACTCCAATGTGATATTGTGAACAATAAGTTGACTTATTTTAATCTCATTTAGCAGTGTCAATTACTGATACAATTCTTTTTGCCATGACTTGCTGCTGACATCACTTTGCATCTGATGATCCACAATAACATTCAATTCCAGTAGTTGACACATTCAATCTACATATGAAAATAATAATAATAAGATTTTTTTTTTTAACATGTTTTTATTTATATCATAACTTTTTAGTTACTCTTATACCCACTACTATTTACTACCAGTACACAGTTTCCAACATATTAATACAGTACAATTTAAGTGTGCTAAAAAATATAAAAATATCCATACATTGAGCTACTGTATGTGAATAATTTTATATAATACTATTATAGTAATAATTTCAACTAAATACAATTCAGATAACACAACACTGTATCGGTAATCATTATAATTTATAAATTATATACCGGTATTTAAAATTTAAAAAATTACCAAAATTCATAAGATGTCTTTTTCTGTAGGCCTGCTGGTATATGGGTACTAAGTGGTATATGTGAGAGAATACAATTGGAGCTGCTCTAGTTGATGACTATCTGAAATAAGTAAACAATAATGATGACTATACCATGTACCAATGTGTTAAAATTAAAGATATACAGAGAATTTATAATTATTTATAAATAAATAGCTTTTATAGTTATAAATAGATTCACTACCATTCACTATAATCAGTCCTATTTCTATTGATGATGATCCACAGACAACATAGGCCTAGACTATCAGATTATATTGTAGGGGTTGTAGGCCTAGACTATCAGATTATATTGTAGCTTCAACCCAATCCCCCCCCCCCTCATCCATCCTATATTATAGGCCTACCCAATTAATGCAAGCTAATATTACTAATAATAAATTACACATTAAATGCAAAAATACTGCTCAGTTATTAATTTACAAGTAAAAGAGTAGGCCTATGCCTACATACATACTTATTTATATGCTTATCCGGTTTTAGGGACAATGAGGCTAATACTAATTAAATTAATGACTTTGGTCATGGTGTAAATCACTTCTTAGAAGTGTTCAATTGTTATAGAGTATTATACTAAATTACTGAAAAAAAAAATAATTGGAATTAGACTATTATAATTAGGCTAATTATTTATGGCTATTCTAATAGAGCTTATTAACTTAAGATATTATATGCCTACTGGACTATATTTAGTAGTCTTAACTATTATAAAAATGATTTGAAATATTTAAATAGCCAATCAATAACAAAGTAATATGCCTACACTGTAGGGCATATGATTTGCATGGCATATAGGCATAGGGCCTATCATAGAGAATATAATTTTAATATAGGCCTATGTATTAAAATTAAAAAGCATAGGACTAGTAGACTGTAGAATAGTGAGTAGGCTATTATAATTATAATAGCCTATATACCGTTGGCCTTAGAGCCTTCTCAGTATCCGGTCCGAAGGTGTGGAATCAACTTCCCATTCAACTGAGGCGAACAAGCTCTACTGTTACTTTCAAACAGAACTTAAAAACTCATTATTTCAATATTTACCTTAGATAACATTTAACATGCTTTAGAAACTTACTGTCTTATTTATGGGTTGGGTCGGTTAATGCTACATTTATTTGTTTTATCTTTTTTTAATCATCAATTTAGCTCTGTCACCTGGGCTAGGGTAATATCCGTATTCTTAGTTGTATGTTAAACGCGCTCTGAGCTTACATTATGTTTGTTGGCAGCGCTATACAAATATTATTATTATTATATGCAGGCATAGAATGATAGGCCTACATGCAACAATATTCTTTATTATTATCATCTAAAAATTAACTATATTTGTCTATATTACCATATTCTTCTTGTTAGTCGGTTTATTTACTTATTTTATTAGTTTATTAAATTATTAGGCTAGGTTTAAAGTTTAAGTAGTTATTATAATATTTTGGCTAGGCCGCTTTAGGCTTTAGCTCTGCTAAGCTACGAGTTACTAAAAATGTGAAACGATATTTATAATTAATGAATTGAGTATTAGGCGTATATAATCATAGATAAAAAAAGTTTGAAGACTTAAGCAAAAAACTCTATGCCGTTGTATATTGTATGGACTTACCGTGGTTAACCATTGAAGGCAGTGAAAGTTTAAAACACGGAAGTCATTTTATTCGATGTTTTAGGAACATAATATTAGGTTGTTTTGCAACAAAATATTGGCGTCGTCTTTTGACATGCATTTAAGAAGCTTGTATCTATCAGCGAAAATAGATGAAAACATACTTTAACTTCACTGCGTCTTGATTTTAAGTCAAAATGTGAGCATCCAGCTACAGGAAAATGAATGAGCACTTCCATGTTTATCAATCTATCTAATCCTCATCACGTGACCGGAAAATACTTCTGCATAGTCCCCATTGTCAAGCACAGGAAAAGCATGCATAAAGTTACGGCAATGGCGGAAAATGTCACCGGAAGTTCTTGATCTCTTCCATTTGAAAAGTTCACGCCTCGTAAGACTTTTCAATAGAGTATTTGCAATAGGCGTGAGTTGTGTTTCTAGGTCACGTAACTATGTAAATAGAAGCCATGATGTAGACACGGTGGAATAAGATTGTTCTTTATCATGTCTATTTTACACCCAAAATATATGGCATTTGTTTCAATAAATCTTGATATTTAACTGTGATACTAGTTATTAGTAGTCCGTCCTCGAAGTAAACAAGATTTAAGGATTTTATAGTTTTTCAATAGGTATTGTGAAACATTTCACAGCCTGCCTTATGCTTTACTTTTAGATTAGATAGTAAGTTAAGGCTAGCTTGTGACAATCGACATGTTCAATTAATATTCTGCACTTACGGAACCTTTTCCATTGATTTTCAATGGTTTAAATTTTAGCTTTGCATGTTAATTTTCATCGCATGACAGTGTTTTATATATATATTTGTACGTCATATTGTTGAAATGATGACATTTAAAAATAAAACCTCCTCAAGCCTATAGTAATATGGCTGACATTGTTCACCACTACACAAAGTAAACAAACAACATGTGCTTTTTGTCACGTGATTGCAAATGCTCTATTAAATAAGCATTACGACGTTTGCTTTAGGTTGAAATATTTAAAAAAACAAATAAGCAATTGTTTTTTTCTGAAAGACACGTTATATTTATTGTGAAATTTGCTGCTGCATTTCGTTTACTTTAAATAAAAACAATTATCTTAAATTACTTTAGGAAAACACATAAATGTTATTTTGATCAGTATGAACTTTTGTGGTTAAATTTCTAGAAGCTTCCCATGAGTCATGTCTATATGCTGACGTATGCACCAGAAGTGGTAATTAGAATAAGACAATTGCTCTCATTTACAAGGATGCTCCCCCTTGACGCGTGAGTGTGGGGGGCCTAATGCATTCTTGTTTGTTACCGCCTCTCATGCTGACTACGATATATTGTTATCGAATGTCCTAGAGCAGGAGTTGGAAAACTTTTGCCAAAGGTGTGCCAAACTAAGGTTTCTAAATCATTCAGCGTGACAACAGTTTGAAAGTCAACAGTCTCTATTATTTTTTTTTTCCTTTTTTTTTTCTAAGGCAATAAAAAATTTATTTAGCGCCGGAGCAAGACAAAAAGCGAATGAGACTTTAGAGAAAATCGTTTTATATTTAACAAACGATTAACGTGTTTGTGATTATCATCCTTTTTATTTGCATTTAAGCCAGGTTAATTTAAATTATAATTCGTGACATCAATTTTTATAGGCGTATGGAGTTATATTTTGTTATAATAATGACATGGTTTATTTGTTTTATTTTATAAAATTGTGATCTCAGCTGGGATTATCTGTTTTTTTTTTCCTACAAAGTTTATTTATCAACATGTATGTACAAAAGTAATTATATTCAATATGCATCAATTACTATAGTGAAAATTCAAAATTTGAAACATTAACAAATTGCTATTGAGAAAGGATAGAAGACAATATTCTTTGGTTTTACACAACTAAAAGAATAGAAGACATCGCAAAAAAAATATGTATAGACTCTATATAGTTATTGTCACATGCCCAAGGACCACCCAATACTGATAATAACTTGACGAAGGCTGCTGCACACAATTCGTAACCTGTTTAATGCTTAGTCAATGTAACACTAGTTATAGTACTAGTATGCAATTACATTAGATACATTCTGGTCATGACTGGCACTGGTCGTATCACACTTCAAACTTGGAGTAAGACTAATATCTCTCACGACTAGACAAGGTATATAATACTAATTAGCCAGATATCTCTTCTTGGGGTACACAAATCAGTATAGAAACGAAAAAGGTGGTTTGGTGACATTTCATCCCGCGACATTTGATTCCGCGACAGTTACTCCCTGACACTTAACCCCACGACAGATAATCCCATCGACACTTAATCCCCCCCTTCCAGTGAGATAGTCTTACTTAATCCCTCCCGCGGACATGTACACTAAGAAAAAATAAAACAAATGTACTTCTTCTTTATCTATCCCATAACCCGAGCGAGGGTCGTTGGGGCAGCATTTTTTGACAGGTGCATAATTTTGCGCCATTTGTCTCGGTCCTGCGCCGCCCTCTGGGAGTCTGCAAGACACAAGCCGGTCCACTCCTTGATGTCATCATCCCATCGTCTCTTCTGCCTGCCTCTCTTTCTTCCACCTCGCACTGTGCCCTGCAGGATGGTTTTCGCCAGGCCTTCGGATCTTGCCACATGCCCATACCATCGGTTTTCTGGATTTAATGGCACTGAGTAGATCCTCATGAGGGCCGATGACGCAGGTGATTCGCTCGCGGACAGCCTCATTTCTAACTCGATCTTTGTAGGAGATGTTTAAAATTTTACGTAGGCATCTCATTTCCATGGCTCTGATTCTTTTCTGGAGATCTGCTGTAAGTGTCCATGTTTCACAGCCGTACATAAAAACTGCCATCGCCAGGGAGCGCATCAGTCGAATCTTTGAGTAAAGTGAGATTGTCTTGCTTCGCCAGATGTTTTTTAGCTTGCAAAGTGCAGCAGTTGTTTGGGCTATTCTTGCAAGAATTTCCGGCTTGGATCCTACATCAGATATTATGGATCCCAGATATTTAAAGGAGGAGACTTTCTTGAGCCTCTGACCGCCCACTTGTATTTCGGATTCAAACTCCATGTTTGCCATAACTTTGGTCTTTTCAACGTTTATTTCCATGCCATACGCTAATGATGTTATCTCCAGTTTGGCTGTTAACTTCTTCAGTTCATCTTCACTGCCAGCTAAGCCATCTATGTCATCTGCAAAGCGAAGATTGGTGACTTGTCTCCCACCGATGCTGACTGTCCCGACATGGTCTTCCAGTGCATCGGTCATGATCCTTTCCAGATAAATGTTGAAGAGTGTCAGGGAGAGTAGGCACCCTTGACGCACGCCAATGGTTGTTTTGAACCATTTGCCAGTGACATCGTTGTGGAGGACTGCACTGGTAGCATTGTCATAAAGACTTTTAATGACTGCAATAGTGTTGGGGGTGATGTTATATGCTCTCATGGTTGCCCACAGCGCTTCATGCCAGACTCTGTCAAACGCTTTCTTGTAGTCTACGAACACATGGTATAGGTGTTGTTGGTACTGTAGGTATTTCTCACATATTAGTCTCAGGTTAAAGATTTGTTCGGTGGTACTTCGCCCTGCCCTGAAACCTGCTTGTTCTTCGGCTATGATTTGTTCGGCTTGAGGTTTTAACCTGTTAAGTATTATTTTCAAGAGGACTTTGTTGGGATGGCTGATGACGCTGATAGTACGGTAGTTTTGACACTCATGAAGGTTACCTTTCTTGGGAAGAGTGATTATAAGTGACTGGGTCCATGGTGTAGGCCACTCTCCACTCTGCCAGATCTTGTTGCAGATAATTGTAAGGGCATCAATCGTCGCTTCTCCTCCTGCTTGAATCAGTTCTGCGGGTATGTTGTCTACTCCTGCTGCTTTCCCTTTCTTCAGTGATTTCACTGCTGCCTCAACTTCATCTCGAAGAATAGGGAGAATTTCTTCCCTTTCTCTATTCTGTGGACATGCTAGAACTGAGGGGTCTCCATTAGATGTGTGGTTGTAAAGGTCAGAGCAGTATTCTGTCCATCTATCCAGGACGTCACACGCTTCTGTTAAACATAGGCCTGATTTGCTTTGGATCGCAGAAATTTTGGGCTGTTTAACTCTTGCCAGCTGTTTCACTGTTTGTTAGGCTTTCTTGCTGTTGTTCTTATTCAGACTGTTCTCTATTTCCTGGCATTGGTCCTCTATCCAGTTCTGCTTTGCTGAGCGCATGCCTTTTTTAATGTTGCTGTTGATTTCTCGGTAGGCATCAGCTCCTTGAGGGTTGTTCTATTTCTTTTTCAGCTCTCTTCGTCGATCACACAGATCTAAAAGTTCAGCCGTGTTCCAGGGTTTTTTCCTTGGGCGGTGTTTGCCAAGTAGTTCAGAAGCAACATCTGTCATTGCCGAGCTGAAGGTGTTGGTCAATGTGTTGACATCTACCTCATCAGCTCCCAAAATGATCAGTGGTGCGAATTTTCCTCCCACTGTGGTTTGAAATAATTGTGCTACCTCTGGGTCTTGCAGTTTGTCCAGGTCAAACTTTGGCCTGGTACACTTTGTATGTATTTTAAATGTATTTAAACAGTACATTTAGATTTATTACACAGTACATTTAACACAATTTAATAAAAGGTAATCAGAAGTATTCAAGTTAAATGTAAAGTTAAATGTAAAGTGAAAAAGAGAACTATAAATTTAAAAAGTTAAATGTATGACAAGTAAACAATGGCACGCAGATAGACAAGAATTTTGCTCGAAGAGTAACGTTCCACAGCATTTTTTACACGCATCTTTTGCGTCTGGTATCTCTTGGGGACAGACGGCTGCGAACCAGCGATTCCTTGCAGAAAATACGTTCTTTGCATCTAAATGTCTCTCTCAATTCCCATAAAGAAAATCCATAAAGTAGGATGATGGCACTGAAAAAGAGCTTGTAGTGCGAAGTGCCAACCCTTCCACAGCGTTTGTTGTTCTGGCAACACATTCTGACGACTTTTCAAAGTGATTCCATGTTTCGATTGGAAAGATTACCGGGCTGTATTGTTCTCCACGTCCAGGTCTCCGTCTACCACGAATATATGTGTGTTCAAAATAAGATAAGAGTTCAGGCATCTTTTCATGATCTGGTATGCTATCGGCTAATATGAGAAACGCGTCTACGACATCTGCAGCTGGAACCATCGCCAAAGCAGGTAAGCAGCGAACGGTCGTGCGTAAGCTGTCATTAGACTCGTAATCAATTTTCATGCCGATGCCGTTAATTTTGCGTATAATGCTTTGTGTCAGGTGGAAAAAACAACCCATAACGTTTGCATTTGGATAGGCGCTTCGAAAGGCACTTATTGCTGCACTCTCAAAATCGATGAGTAGGCCTAATCGGTCAGGTTTCAGGTTCTGCTGCATGGACCAATTCTTTTACTGCTGCAAACATGCGATCATATATGGCACGTGATATACTTTGCAAGAGGCAGTAAAGGGCGACCGGGGAGATTCCAGGCACTAGTTCGAAATGTATGTTGTACAATTGAAAAAAAATCGTATGTACTACCTTGAATGTTCCATCTGCTAACCACAATTTCGCCCTGGCTAATCCATCCAACAGTTCGTTATGACCAAGAATAAGCAACCTTTCGTTTCCAGATCCGGAATCATGCAAAATCATATGTTGGAACTGTTGAGGAACGCAAAAAGTCATATCTTTCGGAGGTGGTGGTAGAGGTATCGAATCCGGAGCAGACATCAATTTCTGACACTTTCGTTGTAACGTTCCCTTCAGGGATGTTTTCTTTGGTAAGGCCATAAGTACGCAACTATCAAGATGCGTACTCACTTCTCCAATGACAGCTTTAGTTGTTGTCGAAATTTCTCCCATCTTGTTTTTCATTTCCGCGACAGCCTGTATCGCTAGGATAGGCTCCTTTTTCCGTCGTGATTGTGTTCAGCATCACAACCGCGTATAATTTCATCGTTCTTGGTAGCAATACGTGTACGGCATCTGGTTTTCTGATGAAGTTTGCATCGCCAATGAATTGTCCCATTCGTACACTCCCTATGTTTGACGAATTCATATTGCTTGTGTAGCAAAGACTGCTTGCCTTTCGACGTTGTACCAATAGTGATTTTATCAGCCATATCCACAAGTATACATCCAAGATATCCGTAGTACAGAGCTAAAAGCTTAAGAAAACATCTGAAACAAAATGTGTTTTTATTAACATTTAGATTCCTAACGAACGCGGTCCAGTGACCGACGTCATTTAGTCATATCGTAACTCATTGCCCAATGAAAGCAAAGGCTGCGCCTCTTCCAACCAGGTCACCTGTCATTTAGTCTTCAACTGAATTGAAAAAAGTTTATACAGGAGTGTTTACAATGACCCACAGGAGTGTTTACAATGACCCAATTAATATTCTATCCTTGTCTTTGGGGTCACAAGGAGCGGACACTACAAAAAAGCAAAGCCGACATATCTCTCTGACAATCTCTTTGTATACAAATCAAAGCAAGTCTCGCTCGAACTCAGCCAAACACGCGCGGGTCCTACTTTGACAACCATCTGGGTGAGGATTGTCCGCAGGTAACAAAGGGAGGTGATCGGACCGTGTCGCAGGGGCTAGTCACTTAAACATTACGCAAATGGGTTAAATAAGGTAACACATTGATTTTTATTAGTAATTATTATTCCTACCGATTAGTTAGTACTATGTGACAGTTGTAGGCTTATTGATATTTTGTTTTTGATATTTTGTGGTTGTTGTTTTTTAATCAAAACGACTATTTGTATTTTTAGCTTTAGCTGTCGTTTATAATGGATTGATGTCAATATTTGAGAGATTTTTTATTTCCTTTGTCTTTGTCCATGTCTAGTAACTGGCACTGGTATTGGTGAGATTTGTCTCTTAGGAATGTAATGATCTGGCGCGTGTTTAGCTTGAGGCCCGGATAGAACTAAGCAGTCATAGTGACCTACAACCTTTCCAATCTTTGTGAACAAGAGAACAACTGAAATTAAAGATGAATATTCTTCCATACCATACTTTAATACAGAACTGTTTGTTTTGTTATAAACTATTTAACATTTGCTCTTCGCAATTAGTTCCATCTCTCCATGCATTGTGATTGGCCTAACATGTACTCGAGTCTCTCTGAAAAGGTGTTGTATCTTGTGTGAGGTGGCATATCAAAGCAAAGAATTGTTTGTCAAGCCCCTCATATTCACTAAAATGTTGGCACATATTATTTATAACTTAGTCAATCAGCTAGAGCTTTTTAAAAAATTCTGTCCCTCATTTTAGTGCCTTCGGCGGGGAGAAACTGAAGTGTTAAGGCATACTTTCCTTTTTCTAAGACAACTTAAATAAAATACCCTTCGCCTTTCATTACCTAGTAATTCGTCTGCCTATGCTAGTATCTCGCAAAAGTACTAAGCTTTAATTTAGTTTATATATTTTAAATGCCCAAATTTTAAAGAAATCCTCAATTATGCCGCCCCCCATAAACTCCCGAAATTTTGCGCCCTATGCGGCCACCTAGGTTGCTTACATGGACGAACCGACCTAATACGTTTGAAACGGCTAAAAAAACAGAGATGTCAAGAGGCTGCATGCGACGTGTTGTATATGGGAGAAATCTTAGCATAATTACACCCGCTTCACATGCTTTCATGGTGGCGTTTAAGTTTTTATGTGTGGGTAGCATGTCCATCTAAAATCAAAAGGATAGGGTGAGTTTTTGATGGTTTTACAAAAGATTTAAAGTGGTCCATCCACTTTTTCAAATAGTTCTGAATTCATCCACTTTCTTTGCATGCAAAAAGTGTTCCAGAAGGTGCCCCGTCTTTCAGCTCATCTTTCATTCTTTTGCGTTTAAAATCACGATTGGTGGAAGAAAATATCTTGCAGCATTCATACAAAAAACGTCAGTGGTTGTGACACCTAATTTCTCGGCACTAGAGAGAGACATGACCTGGCGCTTTCTTTTTGCTGATATTATTCTATGTCTTGTGCAATGTTGACAAGTTTGTCTTGTCCACATTGTCAATTTCATAGCTTATAGGGAATGTAGGTCCAAGATATTCTCAAGCTTGTCATAAAATCCATTCAGATCTGTAATATTAAAGCCAGGCGCTCTAGCAATAGATGTCGGCTCAGTCTGGCGTAAACTTAAATTTGGGTGGCGCTTCATGAATGCATTATTCTAATCTTTACCCGCCATTCTTTTGGTTTTGCTGAAAGCATGTAGCAAATTATTAGCCTCAACGAACTGATACCCTAATCGCATCAGGTCCTTTCTTGTGATTCCAAACATCATTCCCTCAAGCATTTGTATATGCTTGACAAGATCTTCCTCGACTTCAGGTGGCAGACTTGTTGATCTCCCTATGACCTTTACACCATATTTTGCGTATTTGTATTTACTCAAAAGATGACGAGTTAAAGTGGGTTGGGATATCCCATACATCTTAGAGCATTCATTTATACCACAGATTCCCTCTTTTAATAAGAGAAGAGCCTTTTTCATAACATATTCTGACCATGCATTTGCCTGTTTTATGAAAAGAAAATGTAAGAATCCACTGTAACATAGTGAAATACATTTGTATAGCTAGCACGTTAAAGTTCTAAAATATTATAAACAGGTAAAAAAAAGGGTACGAACTCACCAGTTCCTAAATATAAGTGTCTCGAAATGTCAGCTTTTATGTTCTATATTAAGGGATGGACAAGTGGGAAGGTGAAAGGGGAAGGGGGGGGTGAACATCGATAACCTGTCCAAAACTAGCCACCCCTCGGCACGTCGATAAGACACTCACTGCTTCCTACCACCGAGTCTCGGAGCCTCTCGGCAGTGCAATGATCCTCAGAGGCGTAACAACAGCTGTTCCCCATGTTTACTCTTAAGGGGAGCGTATCGGTGGTTTACACACTTCTTAAGACTCCTGAGTACAGATATGACTCAACAGTTCCAGAAACTCCGAATTTATAAATAGGTTTTATTATGAGTTATGATATAATCAATTCACAAAGTCTTTTGCGGCTGAAACGTACCACTGCGGGTAATTAGCACCGGTACGTATTGCCCTCCATAGAGTGGTACGATTTAGCCGACTCAGATGTATCATTGTTTTCCACTTCTATTTTTTTCTTGCCCAAACAAAATAGATCAAATTATACTTATTAATTAAGAAGACTGGATAGTCAGTACACATAACAAGTATAAACAAGCTATGTTTCACCAGACCTACATAGTACGAATAGAGACAATGGTCAAAATAACATCAACTAGTGTAAAAACATATAAATCGTGCTTACCGCTTTTCGTTCTTGTCAATGTCCGCCATTTTTCTATGGAAGTCCTAATTAATGTGCTCGCATGTTTTGACGGGCTTAAATCGTAATTACAACCAGTCAAAGTATGTAAAACGGCAGAGGTACGAATTACACACCGGTACGAATTACCCACCTCTCCCCTATACAATTAATTTGTGTTAAACGGTTGTAAATAAACATTTCCTGAATTAATTGTTTGAACATATTGAAACTATTACACAATATAATTCTAGTTAAATAAGTTTCTTAGATTTATTATATTAATCAAACAAACAAAAATGTATTAGAATTACTTATATTTATGTTTAAAAAAAGAACTTAGCTTAACAACTCTTAAATGTAATAAATTGGTACCAAATTATGAGCGCTTTGTCTTGAATGCTCTTCGTTAATTGTATAATTTCAGATAAATATTTATTCACTCATGTGAGGTCAAGTGTACATAGTTGTATGCTTAAAACAACTTTCATGTGCAATAAAATCTGTTCACGGATGTAAGTTGAACCAATGGATTAAAGTAGAGCAAATACTTAGCAGTTGAGAATAACAAATGACTTTCCTAAGCAACTTCCTTCGAGATTTTTCAGGATATCGGCAAATTTGTATGCCTATATTTTGGATGTTTAAAATTCAACATGCTGCGTTATAAAATTGATAATAACCCTGCACTTTAAAAAAAAGAGATCCACATTTATGTAAGAAGGTTGTAGTAATATCAAGCCAGTCAGGCTTGATGGGGTATGAAAACATTAGTCCGTGAGTCTGAAAGTCTTGCCTTTATTTAGTAAGCTCCGCTGTGATTTCTTCACAACTTCTGTAAAAGTCAATCTATTTTTCATAATATGATATTAAAATAGAGAAGTAGGCTACACGTAGTTGAATTATTTGAAATTGATTTCACCGCGAGCCATGTCCAGTTTCAATGCAAATCCATTCCATTGGTCTGACATTGGTGCTGTTCGACCCCTCCTTGAAAATGCAAGCTCAACTCACTGAAATGTGTCGATCAGAAACATCGGCTTCAACAGTCAGCTCTCCTTATTCAATATTGAAAATTTTTTTTCATTGGTAGAAACCTACTAGAGGTCTCTCGCATGCCTTTGAAAATCGCTCTGCTTGCCAAGTCTGGTTCAAGGGCTATAGGTTGCCGACCCCTGTCCTAGAGAATAAAATGGGAAACTTATGTTTACTACGCAAAGACCTTTGTAATAACCTTTTAATTTGTAATTGCCTTACAGGTAAAAAAATATTTTGGCCTAATTAAATCGGAATTGTTTACATATGTGAATAATATTAGGTCTGAATATTACACACTTTACATTCATACTCATATATTTATTATACATAGTAATAAATATTTTAATCACAACAAGACAACGCCGTAATGTTAATTATCATGTGTATGAACTCCAAGAGCTGTAAAAAAAAAGCTAAGCTCTTGCGATTTAAAGTTTATAATTGCGACTTGAATACTAGACTATATAAAATCAAACCAAGCCAAAAAACATTCTTTCTTCTCTGAAGTGATGGGCTTCCCCACCTGCAAAGCTACATACTAGACAGAAAATTGTATACAATATATGCATTTGGAAATTCTAGTACAAAGAGACGTCATGAAGTCACTGTAAGCTGAGACTCCTGGCGACGGGGTGCACTTCTGTACCCATGAACCATGAACCCAATGCCGAAACGCTAACGGGAAAGGGATGGTTGCATGGCACATTCATTTGTAGCAATTGAATTAAATGAAGTCCTTATGCCACAGTTGTTCCCCTTGGAATGTTCCGTCCGGGGATGACGGCTCCGATTTTTCTACGCCAGGGACACTAGACAGTAATAAAATATTAGTAGCTGTTTGTGCCATCTCTTTGTCACATATATATCTATTGGTAATGTTGAACAGTAAAGAAACACGACACGCTCCGCTGTGTATGGTCGTCTAACTGACGCTTTAATATTTTTTCTCCTCCCACGTGATCAGCTGGTCACGGGGTTTAAGCGAGCCAAAGAACACACACAAGCCATGACGTAACAAACACAAACTGATACACTACACTATTCATATGGATAAAATAATAATCAAAAGAATCAAGAACTAATCTTTAGACCAGAGATTCCATTTTTTGTGTGTGACTAGGTTAATGTCACACTTTGTGTTTGTAGATGGAGAAGCCACCAAACGGTCGCCTCGTTTTTCTCCCCCCCCCCCCCCCCCCCCAAAAAAAAAACATACAACCAGAAATCCCAAAACAAAAAAAGCTCTTTTTTAACCTCCCCTTTACCAATCCACAATCATCATTTATTTTAACTTCCGGTCAAATTGAAAACTAAATCCTACAGACAACAACAACATGTGTACAATTATTTAGATCAGCATTTCTGACAAGCTTAGGTAAAAAAAACTAAAAGTATGTGTCCTGTGGTTTTC
Source organism: Anisus vortex (assembly GCA_949126835.1). Lineage (NCBI taxonomy): Eukaryota > Metazoa > Mollusca > Gastropoda > Planorbidae > Anisus > Anisus vortex. Next base: position 58,683,375 of record OX421492.1, on the reverse strand, counting down.
AAACCAATAGCAAGGTTAATAAGGAGTTCTCGTGAAAATATTTGATGGAACACCCTATGCTTTTCTAAGTCTCAAAGGAAAAAAAGGACTCGACCGCCTTGACCTTGTGCTTTTACAATCTGCAATCTGCACAATTCAATTCTAGGTCAAACTGTTTCCATTCGCGTTTTTCCATTACACTCGTGTTGCACTTTTCCCTATTGATTCAAAAAAACGAAAAATAATAAGTTAATCAGTCATCTACTGTCTGGAGAAGCGGACATGTGACATCGACATTCTTTCCTAAACTTGATGAACCGTCTTAATTATTTATTATTGTGCGTCATTTTCACAGAGTATTGTGATTTTTTGGTGATTTACAGACCTTAGCTTGGCTATTCCACGAGCTGTTAACGGCATTGTCTTCTTTTTTCGAGTGAGGGGGAAGGGAGAATTCCCTTATTTAAGTCAGCCATTGATAACAATCCTCGTGAAAATCACTTTAATTCTTGTGTTCTAGGTCTCGACCAAATCCTGTTAGCCTCTTGTAAAATGTGTGCATTTTCTGCATGTGCTTAACCAGGGGACGAAGCCACAGATGGGGGGGGGGGGAGGCTGAGAGGGGGTTCAATACCCTTCCCCCTTCCCCCGACACTTTGGAAAAGAATATTTTTTTTACGGCTGAAATGTTTCAATTTGTGCGAAAAAAACAAACAAACAATGATTGAATTTAACCTTGCGTTAACGTATCTATAAAACCCATTGTACAGTGGCATTCAAAAAGATTTTTGCAAAGCAATATTATAGACTTATAGCCGCCTAGGTTCAACAGAATATTGTTTAAACAATTAGGGTTGAAACTCCTTACATCAATTTAATTGGTTGCATAGGCAAGAAAGTGTGGATGGCTTTAATTATTCGATGGGTTGATGTCTACGGAACAAGTCATGAATGCTTCCTGGTCATGATGTAAGTTTAGGCTACAGCTTCTCAAACCTCAAACCCTTATGAAAATTCATTTGAAGCACAATTTTTCATTAGATGTAGACTCTATAATGAACATGAGATTCTCCGCATTTAAAATTTGAAACTTGGTAATGAATATTGTATTTATCATCCGCTCATCATCAGACATAATACAGTCAGCATACATAAATATTCAAAAAACATAAAAACAGACAGTGAAACGTGAATCATTTATATATTATGTACACATGACTCATGCGTGTAATATATCTGCAACGTGGTCGGAGCGATTCGAACTTTTGATGTTATTGAAATAGACCTTAGAGTGCATGGATACAAGACATTACCTTCGTTGTTATCAGTCGGCCCATCGTGTACGCGTAAAATCTGATTGTGTGTGATACATGTGTGCTTAGATCTAGTGCTAGCGCTTAGGAGTGCAAATGAGTAAACAATAGAAGAGTAAGGAGTAACGTTTCATTATCAAACCATTTTGAATGATAATACAAGTGACTCTGTAGTCATACGTTTATGTAGCAAAAGCATACAAGGGGAGTGAGTGGCAAGCACAATCAATGGTCAGCCGCCATTACTTTCCTCAATAAACACTCCAATGAACAATGAACAATATTTATTTGCCACAAAGTACATCAGTACCATAAAGGCATAATCAAAAACATAATTAGAATATTCTAACATTAGTAAATTCTTCTTCTTCTTCTTCTTCGTTCTCAAATGTTATGATTGGGAGGATTCAGACAACAAGTCCGATAGCTGTAATGAACTGCGCCGTGGCTGTCAGTTGCTCTAGTCCACCGAACAGTTTGTCGTTGAGGGTAGCCCCCAGGGGCCAAAAGGCTGACCGGGTAGAAAGATACAGAGGGCAGGTCTGAAGGACATGCTCCGCATTTTCGGGAGCTGTTTCGCAGGGGCACATTTCGCTTGCTCCGATTCGTAGTTTGCGGAACATATGTTGCTTTAGCCTGTTGTGACCAGTCCTTAGTCTGAAGATGATGTTTTGAAATTGGCGGGAGAGTTTGTAGTAAGCATCAATCTTTGGGTTGTTTTGTTGCAGCTCAGACCATCTTTCGGATTCATTCCTTTTGAGTATTGCCTTTATTTCTTCGGGGTGTAGAGATGGGTCTGTCTGGTTTTGTCTGCCTCCAGCTTTAGCTAAGGTGTCGGCAGTGTCATTTCCTTCATTTTGTATATGTCCAGGGATCCATTGGAGAACCAGTTCTTTAGTTATTTTGCTCAGTTTTAAAAGTTCTGTACTGAGTGATTGGTTGATCGGGGCATTTTGGTTTTTTAGAGACTGGAGTACTGTTTTGGCGTCAGAGAAGATGACAATCCGGCTGTTGGGGGATTGAGTGTGGCTTGTTAGTATATTTGCAGCAAGCTCAATTGCTTTTCTTTCTGCTCTAGTGCTATCTGAGAGGCTACCTGTGACAGTGGCTTTTTCTAGGAGTTCTCCATTTGGCCACTCTATGAAAATGCCGGCTCCTCCATTTTTCAAATCTTTTCCAGTTGACCCGTCAGTATAGACTCTGGTCCATGCATTTTGAGGGTATTGTTCTCTAATGATGTTGTTTACTGCTTCTTTTAGTATTTCGGGCGTGTAGTCAGATTTTTTTCCTATGTTGCTTAGTTCGTCTCTGATTTTTAGAGTAGGGCTTGGGTCCCAGGGGGGGAAGTGGCTGTGGGGTTGGGTAGGTTTAATTGCAATGTTTTCTATTTTATATTTACTTTTTAGATGTTTGGCTTCTTGTATAAAATTGGATCTTTGAAGTCTTTTTGTTGAGGAGGTTTTGAGTAGCTTGGGTTTTAGAGGGTGATGACCTGATGCTTCTAACTTGGTGAAGTGAGTAAGGATTTTGGTTTCTCGTCTAGTTTCCATAGAGCTTAGGTTGGTTGCATCCTCCATTGCTCTGATCGGGGTAGTTTTCATTGCTCCTGTTATGATTCGAAGTCCTAGGTTTTGAACTTTGTCTATTTTTCGGAGGTTTGATTGGGCTGCCGTACCCCACACTGTGGCTCCATATTCTAGGGTAGGCCTTATATAACTGGTATATGTTTTTTTCAAGATAGAGTGATTTGCACCCCAGTCTGAGCCAGCAAGTTTTTTCATCAAAGCTAGTCTTTGGATTCCCTTTTTCTGTGAGTTTTCTATTTGACTTTTCCAGGTTAGTCTTGGGTCAAACGTAACTCCTAAATATGTGGGATTGTCATTTTTTTCAAGGATTGTTTTATCCAAGGTCAGTTTGAGGCTTTGTACTTTAGTAGATAGAGAGAAAATTGAGTATGTAGTTTTTTTTGAGTTTATGGTCATTCCCCATTCTGTGGACCATAGGTTGAGGTTGTTTAGTGCATCTTGTAGCCTAAATTTTGAGGTGCCTATATATTCTTCTGTGCTTATTAGAGCAAGATCGTCTGCGTACATGCTGCTTTTTACTTTTCTAGGAATATGTTGAATTAGGTCATTTATGAAAATGAGAAATAGTGTGGGTGACAGTACACCTCCCTGGGGAACTCCATTTTGTATTGTTGCTATGTTGCTCCTTTTTCCTTGCAAGTTGACTATAGCTTTTCGATTTGTTAGGTATTCTGTAATCCAGTTTAACATTTTGTGGGATATATGGTTGTTTAATAGCTTTAGGATTAGACCTTCTTTCCAGACCTTATCGAATGCTTTTTCTAGGTCGACCCAGACAATGGTCGTTGGTTTCTTTTCCTGGAATCCATCTTCTATTTCTTGGGCTATATAAGCTATTTGGTCTTCTGTTGATCGACATTTTCTGAAACCTGCCTGTTCATCTGCTAGTATATTTTCAGATTCAAGAAGCCATGTGAGCCTATTGTTGACCATTCTTTCCATTAGTTTGCAGACGCAACTGGTTAAACTTATTGGGCGGTAGCTGTCAACTTGGTTTCTTGGTTTACCATGCTTTAGTATAGGGATCATGATAGCTTTTTTCCAGACAGTTGGAATTTTTCCTGACTTCCAACTAGCATTGAATATTTGCAGTAGTTTTTTCTTTGCCAGAGGTCCTAAGTGAATAAGCATATCATTTGAGATCTTGTCTGATCCTGGAGCTTGTTTGGGTTTGAGGAGTTTCAGTGAGTCATCAAACTCTTTCATGCTGAGATTTGCTGTCATTCCATGAGAGTGTGGTATGGACATTTTTGGAGCTTTCTCTATGTGGTCATTGACTTCTCTGGCTCTTTTTTCGGTGATACTAATATTTCCTACGCTGCTAAAGTGTTTTATAAATTTTTGAGCAGCTTCGCGGCCTGTGAGCTTTTCTTGGTCTGCGTCTAGGACTATTGGCGAAGATTTGTTCTCCTCTTGGTTCAGACTTTTGGCGATTTTCCACAGCTTATGTCCATCTCTGTCTGCATTTAGTTTTTCTGTCTTTTCATGCCAGCTCTTCCTAATTGACGAGAGATATTCCTTTCTGAAGATTGCGTTTGCAGCTTTTAGTTGTATATTATTTTCTATCGTTGGGGATTCTTCTGCTAGGTTTCTTGCTTTGATGGTTTCATTGTGGAGGAGTTCCAAGTGTTGAGACCAGTTTGGTATATAATTTTTCCTGGCTCCTCTTGGGATGGATTCCTTAGCTGCTTTAAGGAGAGCTCTAGAGAATTCAGTGTAGGATTTGTTTATCCGATTTGTTTTGCCATTGATGTGTGTCACATAGACATCTGTTAAGCGTGCAAAGAGGTTCCAATTTGCTTTCTTGTAGTTCCATCTGGGAAGGGTGGGGTTTTCTATGGGCAGGTGAGTGGTTTCTATTTGGATGAGAATGGGTCTGTGGTCACTGGTGGCTAGTTGGTCAGCGACTACTCTTTTACTTCCTATGGATATTGTATTGGTAGCAAAGGCTAAGTCTGGAGTTGATGAAGTCATCCATGATCTGGAGTAAAAGGTGGGTGGGTCTTCTGGCTGGTTTAGGAGAATCAGACTGTTTTCGGCTTGCCACTCCTCAATTTCTTCTCCCCTGGCATTGAGGTCTGGATATCCCCAGCTCTGGGAGCGGCTGTTCATATCACCCAGTATTAGACACTCTTCATTTATTGGGATTTGAATTCTGCCAAGTTCTAGCTCTTTGTCTGGTGGGCAGTAGCAATTGATTATGTTTAGGTTTCCCCCTGGTAGGATCAGCTTGGTCCCCATTTTTTCAGATTGCATGGAGCTTGGTATGATGATATCTGAGGTAGGTATGTTGTTTTTGACGAGAGTAAGAATTCCCCCTTTAGATCTGTTTTCCCTGTCTTGTCTTAAGCATGTGTAGCCTCTAATTGAGAAACGCAGATTGCTATTGAGGTGAGTCTCTTGGATGCATGCCACATCTACTTCATTTTTATGGAGGAAGATCTTTAAGGCTTCTTTTTTCTTTTGGATGCCCTCTGCATTCCATTGGAGAAAGACTAAATTGTGTTTTGTTTTCCCCTTAGTGTTCTTGTCAGTAGAGTTTACTTCCTTTTCTCTGCTCCTGACTTCACAAGCAGAGGAGGAAGAACCACCAGTTCGCTTGGGTGGGCTCCTTCGAGGCGGAGAGCCCGGCCCCCTACCTGCACGGCGGGATTCCACAGGCAGGACGCCACAACTATATGTACTATTATCTGTTTCCTCCATCATTTTGAGGTTTGCGTGCCGACGTGTTTTGCGCCAGTTGGCCCGTGGACTCCGACTTCAGCCTGCTTTTCTTTCTGGATGTGCTTCCATAGCCTTTGATCAACCAAGATCGTCTGCAAGGCAGCAGTTGATTTATTTTTGGAGTTTTCTCTCCTAGATGATTGCTATCCCTAGCTAACGGCCTCATCTGTCCGGGTTTAGAGTTTGAGCGCTCTATGTTCGCTTTTTGCAGTCATTTCTTTGGATTTATAAGGCATTTTTTAGAGAATATCCTTACCACGGGATACCCCACCTCACCCTCCATGACAGCAAACCAGTTGGTCCGCGGCCGCTTATTCAGTATTCACGGCTAACCCTTATATCTAAAGGTCATTCCCCTATCCGCCACCTGGGGACGCGCTTGGTAGGAGATGATAGCTCCCTCAAGCATTAGTAAATAATATTAAAAGTTACCGTAATAATAAAATTAATAATAATAGATTCATTTTAAGGTATCAAGAAAAGAGAATACCAACATAGAAATACAGTATAGGCAAAGTAACATAGTTCATGAAAACAATTATAATTTAATAAATGGTGTTCTAAAAGGGAAGTTGTTAATACATGTTAATATATTTAATACGTCAATAAGTCGCATTTACTGTAAGGGCGTTTGGGGAGGGGGGCATGGAGGCTTTGCGGCGTAGGGTGGCAGAGAACAATGAACAATATTTATTTGCCACAAAGTACATCAGTACCATAAAGTCATAATCAGACCAGTAGCGTAGCCAGGGGGTAGCAGGGGGTAGCGGCTGCTCCCCCTACGCCCATTTCCAATAAATGAGGCCTTTTTAAGAATAAACATTTTTGTTTTTCTTAATTTAAGAATTAAAAAAGTGAACTATTTTTCAAGAAAAAAGAGGGACCTTTTCGAGTACGAAAACGTTGGTCTTTTTAATGAATAAAACGTTAGACCTATTTAGGAATTTTTAAAAGTGCGACATTTTAAATGCTGAGAAGTGGGACCTTTGTAAGACTGAAAAGGGAGAACCTTTAAAGAAAAAAGTGGGGTGTTTTCAAGAAAACAAAAACTGGGGGATATGAGTAACAGTGATGTGCAAAGTAAAGCCTCTCAAGCTTAGAGGCACTGACTGCCAGTAGGGGCCAAATGCTTCCTCATCTGCATTCAAGGGTACTCAAGAAATCTAGCCTGTCGTACCTAAATGTTTCTGAATTGGCACCTTCACGTATATGCACTTTTTCAAAGTCTTCCTGTTTCTTAACTTATGCATTACAGACGCGCCTTCTCTAAAGAAGACTATTGCGTCCAACGCTCATCCGTGGTCTGAGTCTAGTCCTGCATTTTTATTAGTGCTTTGAATGATATTAGGATACTGGTTTGTCTGGTTTGTTCAGGAAACCCTTCCCATACATGGATGCCACTCGGGAAGAAAGATTACTTATAATAGGGGTCGGCAACCTAAGACACGCCTGCCAAACTTGGCACGCAGAGCAATGACAATGGCACGCGAGAGACCTCCAAAAGGTGTTTTTTATTGATGAAAAAATACACATCAATTTTCCGGTTCTGAATGAGGAAAACTGACAGTTGAAGCCGATGTTTCTGAATAAGGAAAACTGACTGTTGAAGCCGATGTTTCTGAATTAGGAAAACTGGCTGTCGAAGCCGATGTTTCTGAATGAGGAAAACTGACTGTTGAAGCCGATGTTTCTGAATGAGGAAAACTGACTGTTGAAGCCGATGTTTCTGAATGAGGAAAACTAACTGTTGAAGCCGATGTTTCTGAATGAGGAAAACTGACAGTTGAAGCCGATGTTTCTGAATGAGGAAAACTGACTGTTGAAGCCGATGTTTCTTATATCTTATAAGTTTACAGACGTTCCTTCTAGATAAAGCCGATGTTTCTGAATGAGGAAAACTGACTGTTGAAGCCGATGTTTCTGAATGAGAAAAACTGACTGTTGAAGCCGATGTTTCTGAATGAGGAAAACTGACTGTTGAAGCCGATGTTTCTGAATGAGGAAAACTGACTGTTGAAGCTGATGTTTCTGAATGATGAAAACTGACTGTTGAAGCCGATGTTTCTGAATGAGGAAAACTGACTGTTAAAGCCGATGTTTCTTAATGAGGAAAACTAACTGTTGAAGCCGATGTTTCTGAATGAGGAAAACTGACTGTTGAAGCCGATGTTTCTGAATGAGGAAAACTGACTGTTGAAGCCGATGTTTCTGAATGAGGAAAACTGACTGTTGAAGCCGATGTTTCTGAAAGACAGACGACACATTTCAATTTCAGTGATTTGAACGCATTACAAAGACGGGGTCAAACAGCACTTTAACTGTTAGACCACTGGAATGGATTTGCATATATCTTGAGAGAAATCAATTTCAAAACATTTAACTTCATGTACATCCCAATATTAAGACATTTAAGCTTATTAAGATAGATAGTTGGGCTTTTTCAGAAGCACACCAAAGCACTCAAAGCGGAGTTTTCTAAACAAAGGCAAGACTTTCAAATTCATGGATCTTACTACAACCTTTTTAGATGTACGGTAGATTTTTTTTTTTAATTGGGATATTGGCGATATTAAAACGCAGCTAGATGAATTTTAAACATTAAAATGTGCCAATTTGCGAGAAAATCTAGATGGAAGCTGCTTAGGAAAACCATCTGCTAATCTCAATTGCCAGGCATTATCTCTACTTTCAGCATTTAGTTCAATTTACACGTGTGAACATTATTTATTGCACACGAAAACTGTGTTAAGCATTCAAACTCAGAAACTTCACTACTCAGAAATGACTAAACATTATTATGTATCTGTCATTATAAATTAGCGAACATAATTCAAGAAAAGGCGCTCATTAATTGATACAGACTAATTATATTTAAAAGAGTTTTTATGCTCATCTTCTATAATTAAACTCTTAAATCAAATTTAGAAACATTATTTTAATTAAAGGGAGATAATTAATTCCTTTTATTTGCGGTAATATTTCTAATATTAAATACTGTTTCTTTGTTTTCTTTAATTAAGGAATAAACGGTCTACGATTTACAAACGATTTTACAAACGTAAACAGTATTTGAAAATTATATAAATATTATATTACTAAAAAATTATATGCACATTTTTAAACACCACAATAGCTACCCAGTTTGTATGATTACAATGTATCAATTAAGTTTAATGATTATAATTTCCTACGTTTACTATAAGCTTAAACAAATTAAAGAAAAACTCGAAAAATTATCTCCCTCCTAGAACCCAGTGAGGTGGCGTATATAGATGGTTACGGGGTGACCCTATACCCAGGGCAAGATATGACAAAACCCGATGACGGCTACTATGTTCTCGATGAAAAAGACGATCAAGACAACGAAAACTATACTTTTAGTGCATATGAACAAGCGACTGGAAGAACCCCCCCCCCCCCCAAATCGCCAGAAGACATCGACGACTCCGACTATCCAGACCCCGACAAGACACCACCCTCCCTCGAGATAGACATGGACAAATAAGACGTAAACTACTAAACACAAACACCCTAAATTACAAAATAAAACCCCTTAAGTCTCTCTTTAAAATAGCTATATTTAGACATTTTCCAATTTTCAAAACCAACGATGCATGACTGAACGAACAACACAGGGACTGGACAAGACCTATAACACATGGACCGCCTGCGTTACAGCCATAATATGTCTGTTGCCAGGTCAAGCACGAGGTAGACTTCGTAACACACTTGAGTTCCCCCTTTCTGTCCCACCTTACATTTCATTCACGTTATTTTTCATTTGTCCAGAAATTACACAATATTAGCCTACATGTCTTCCACAGTTAATATAACCATAAATTCCAACGAGGGACACTCGGCAACACGCTGAGCCCCTATTAAACTTTCCTACTAAAGTTGTATTTTCCTACCTTGAATGTTCCTATATAATATGGTGCTCGGTAAATTTGGCAACGGTATTTTCGTCAACGGTATTTTCGGCAAGGTAATTTTGGCAAAGGTAATTTCGGAATAGGTAAATTCGGCAAAACATGCAAAGCGGTAAAATTGGCAACGGTAAAATTGGCAATCATATAATATCCACTGTTTTTATTAAAAGTATTGCTTAGACTACACTCTAGTCTATGGATAGGCAACCTATGCAATGCGTGCCATAATTGGCACGCAGATCGTTTTTAAATGGCACATGAAAGAGCATGATAACATTAAGGAGCACTTTGGCACATTATTTAACGTGATTTAATGATCAAAGACAAACATTTTAAATAGGCGCCAAATGTAGCCCTTCCCCAGCCCCGGCGTTAATTTACGCATCGGCAAAGGTAAAGGCAGGCCTATGTGTGTAAGGTATCTAATCTGACTTTACGCATCAAAGCATACGTTTGTCTCCCCTACGATATTACGTAACTCTGACTACCTGACCTCCACCCCTACATAGTATAATACTGTTTGTGTAAACAAGAGCCAAAGTAGAATGCCCCCCTCCCCTCCCGCCCCCGACCAAGACCATCGTAAGTAATTACCCGACTCCCTTTACGAAGTTCTGCCAATTCAAGTATTAGTGACCCCAGGCTACAGCAGGAAAAAAAAGGTGTGGGGGAGGGCGGGCTTATGGGGTCAAGGAGACGTTTTTTTTGTTGCTAGTTGTTTTTTGTTGTTGCTAGTTAAAAGTTATTCTTTATGTCAATACATTTATTTTTGATTTTTATTGTAAAAATATTCACACAATATTTTATAAAATTTGTCTTTTATATTTACATTATTTTGCTTAGGATACTTGTATTTAAATAATATAAACGTATATGCCTAGTAGTATCTTCTTATCATTTTTATTCGTATATAATCAACATGTTTCATATCAATTTGATGAACAAGATATTGATATAGTTTCAAGTCAGAGATGTGGAAACAGTATGGCGGGAGAGTAGACTTACTACCAGAAAGAGAAAAAAGTAGACTAAACAGAAATGTTATGCATTGGTGAATTTTAGGGCTTACGCCTCTAACCCGCTTTTTAAGTCTTTTGGTTAGACTACACTCTAGTCCAGAGGTTCCCAACCCTGTGCCCGCGGGCGCCATGGCGCCCGCGGAACGATTTGTATGTGCCCGCCTCTCACTATTCGACAGAGACAGATTTTTTCATAAACCTTATTTTAAAATATGATTTATTTTTATTCATTTGTTAGAGTTTTATTTTTTTTTGGACTGCCTAGGTTTATAAAATATGTTCGATACTTGTCCCAAATTGTCTAGCGGCGAGCCATACTGCACAATTTACGCTAGCCTGGAACGGCTAGTGCCATTTGCACATCACACCTTGTACACGCAGAAAACCCGAAGTGAACGAATGGAACGAACACCACGAACTGATCCGATAAACGCCGAAGGCGCCAAATCACAAGGCACATAACTCTGATTGCTTCTGCGATCATCGGCTTACTTCGGGTTTTCCGCGTGTACATGGAGTGATGCGCAAAAAGCATTCCCCGCCTGGAACCGCGTTGTTGTCATTGTGATTGCTGCCCTGTTCGGGTCGCGACAGTTAGATAAGAGACATGTTCGTCAGACGAAACACGAATTTCTATTAAAAAAAAATTAACAGACTTAAAGCGAGGTGCGTAATTTATTGTATTCATAAGCGATGATCTAGTAATAAACTATTATTATTGAGGAGATAGTTATAGTTCTTGTTATAATATATTTATGCATATAATGCAGAACAGACTTGCGCTATAACATTGATATTATATTGTAGTTCAATTATTTATTTTTTTTATATTTATTTTAGCCCTAAAATGAGTGGACCAAGTAAAAGACAACGAACCTATAATTTTAACACTGACTGGGAGGAATCATATTGTGTCGTTAATTTGAAAAATAAATGCGTTTGTTTGTTGTGTGGTAGTAGCATTGCAGTGCCGAAAAAACATAACGTTGAACGACACTTTCAGACAAATCATGGCACTTTTAATGTGAATTATCCTCTTAAATCTGAAGTAAGAAAGAAAAAAATTTGTTATCTAAAATCAAGTCTAACAGCACAACAGACTGTTTTCACTAGACATGTGGAAAATTCTAAAAAGGTCACCATTGCTTCTTTCAAAATATCTCACATGCTCGCAAAAAAGAAGAAACCTTTCATTGATGGTGAGTTGTTTAAGGAACTATTTTTGACTGGTGCCGATTGTTTGTTTGATGGATTTTCTAACAAACGTGAGATTGTCTCAGCAATACAAGACTTACAGTTGTCAAATAACACAGTCACAAGAAGAATACATGCAATTTCAACAGACATACAAACTCAGTTAAAAACTGACTTGGAAATATGTGACTGGTTCTCGCTACAATTTGACGAGTCAACAGATATATCGGTCACCGCACAGTTAGCAGTTATGGAGAGAATGGTGTTTAGTAACTTCACAGTAAAAGAGGATATGTTACAAATATTACCTATGAAAGGACAGACAAATGGTGAGTATATTTATAATACATTCAAAACATACGCCAAGTCAATAAATATGCCTTTGCACAAGCTGTCTGCAATAACCACTTATGGGGCGCCAGCAATGATGGGTAAAAACAAAGGATTTATTGCCCTCTGCATGAAGGATGATTCATTTTCAAACTTCATGTCCTACCATTGTATTATCCACCAGGAAGGATTGTGTTGTAAAATTTTGCCATTTGAACACGTCATGAAAATAGTTACAAAAATAATCAATTTTATTCGAGCAGCTCCTTTGCAACACCGACTTTTCAAGGCCCTGTTAGAAGATACTGAAGATAAAGAACATGATCTTATTCTGCATACTGAAGTACGTTGGCTCAGTAAAGGAAAGGTTCTTACAAGATTTGTGAGTTTAATTGAAGAAATAAAAACATTTATAAACGATAGAAAGGAAAATTATGATGAACTAGCTGACTCTGGCTGGCTGATTGATTTGGGATTTCTCACAGACATCATGGAAAAATTGAATTCTTTAAATTTGGAGTTGCAGGGTAAAGACAAAAGCATAGCTGAAATGATAAGCTCTGTAAAGTCATTTAAAGCTAAATTGGATTTGTTGATATCACATCTGCAGATCAATTCTCTCGTGCATTTCCCACATATGAAGAAAATGCTAGGTGACAATGAATTAAATAGGACATTATTTATTAAGCATCTTCAAGAGTTAAAAAAAACAGTTTGAAGAGAGATTTTTGCAGTTTAAACATATTGAGCCAATAGTTTCCTTCTGTATCAATCCTTTTACTTGCCAAATAAATGTTATGGAAATAGCCGCATGTATTGCAGATTTTGTTCAAGGTAAGACAGAAGAACTAGAGTTAGAAATTGTGGACCTTAAGAATGATATTTGCTAAAATCCTTAATGTCAGAGAACTTTTGGAATACAGTGGATAGAGAAAAGTTCCCATTGTTGAAAAAAGCGGCATATAAAATTGAATCATTTTTCGGTTCGACATATTTATGCGAATCATTTTTTTCAAACATGAACTTAATAAAATCAAGATATAGATCTCGACTCACCGATGAGCAGCTTTATGATTGTCTGCCAACAGGATTATCGTCATACGCTCCTAATTATGAAGCTCTGGCCAATGAAATGCAATGCCAAAGATCACATTGACTTTATTATATTTTTTAATTAAATGTTTTCTTTGTATTTGTGTGTTTTGTTTACTTTCTTTACGTTTTGTAAATACATTTCTCTGTGTGTATGCAATTTGAAAAAAATGCCAAATAATTTTATTATTTTGAAACATTTTTGTTTATTATTTATTAATACATTATGACTATAAGAAAATAAGAAAATAAATTATGGGAAAATGACAAGTTATGGAAGGAGTTTGTCGATTTAAAATAGGTGGTGCCCGCCACCCTACCGATATTTTAGAATATGCTCTAGAGTAAAAAAAGTTGGGAACCCCTGCTCTAGTCCATGGATAGGTGACCTATGCAATGCGTGCCATACTTGGCACGCAGAGCGTTTTTAAATGGCACATGAAAGACCACCAAAATGGTGAAAAAAGCATGATAGGCTAACATTAAGGAGCACTTTCGCACGTTATTTAATTTAACGTCATCTAATGATCAAAGACAAACATTTTAAATAGGCGCC